>VYXF01011497.1:169485-213040 GCA_013397295.1 Polioptila caerulea | reverse complement strand
TTTTCCTGATATCCAATCTAAGCCTCCCCTGGCACAACTTGAGGCTGCTTCCTCTTGTCCTGTTACTTGGGAGAAAAGACAAACCCCCACATGGCTGCACTCTCCTTTCAGGGAGTTCTGGAGAGTGAGAAGGTTCCCCCTGAGCCTCTTTTTCTCCAGGATAAACAACCCCAGCTCCCTCAGGTGCTCCTCAAAACCCTTGTGCTCCAAACCCTTCCCCAGCTCTGCTTTTCTTCTTTGGATGCGTGTAATGCAAAGATCTATAAGCTATGAGTTCTGTTTTTTTGTTGTTTTTTTTTGTTTGTTTGTTCTTTATGTTCAATAGTCTTTCTACGGTGCAGTGCTTTACATCTGAAAGTAAAATGCCTAAAACAGATGAGAGGATTTTCATTTTGTCTTTTTCATTTCATCGGCTACAAAGAGAGTGTGGGATGACCTGCCTGGATAGGTTTCTGTTTTGCATATGAAAATCTTGTCTCAATGGCACCTGATATAAACTGATATAACTTCATTAAAAAATAGATTTATAGAAAATACATGGTTGCTGAACTACTATCTTTTGTTTGACTATATGTCTGGATTGAAAATTGGCTCTGATAAATCCAGTGTGCTTTAAAGTAGATCAGCAATACCACTTGGCAAATCTCTCCTACTAAGCCAGTACTTTTTTTCCTACTGAGCAAATGGGGGCAAGGGAGTTCTTTTGTACTTCAACATGTCGTCCAGAGCCCACGTGGCTGAGGAGATGCTAGGTAGCTCATATTTTTTGCAGGTCCCTAGTCTCAAACCTCCTGCAAGTGTCAAATACCTGAGGTTCTACAGTTCAGAGCTCTGAGTAGGGCCTAAAGCCCTGTGCTCAGAAGCAGCTCTTCACCACAGTCAGGAGCTGCCATAAATGAAGATTTTAGGGGCCCTGTAACTGTCCCAGATCTCTGCAGTTGCTGTAACTGGCTACAATTTCCACAGTCCTGGAAAAGATCTGTTCCCTATTAGTACATCTCTTTTGAAGGTGTGTGCTAAACTACAAAAGAGAGTGTATGTTATTTAGTTAATGTCTCAAGTGAGAATTTTGGAAGCTGGATGTAGACCTTTCCTGATCTGTGCACAGTACGCAAAGGATTGTGCCAAATCTGAAATTACCATGACTAAACAGCTCTGTGTTAATCACCTTGCAAATTTAATTTTAAAATGAGCACAAGAGAACTTAAACTCATCATTTAGGTCTCTGAGGGGTTCTTATTTAAACTTTTTGTTCCCTATTCCTCCTTTTCCCTGTTCATCTACTGAAGAGTGAAAAAAGGACCAGAACAGTAGATTTCATTTGGCTATTGATCCAATGTGTTAAAGCTTCTACCACTGCCATTAGAGCTACTGCAGTTGGAAAATAAAGCAAAAGAAATATTCTTAAATTTCTCCAGCTGGTCTACTGGGTTTTCTGACTTCAGATTCTTCCTGAGTGATAGAGACTACTTTTATTTGCACAACATCAAAACAAACAACCAAAAAAACACCACTCTGAAAGGCAAAACCAGTAGAATCACTTTTGGTAGCCACAGGTATGTAAAAGCAGTGGCTAACTGTGCCACCCCAATCCACCCAATCACTGTGGTAAACCAAAAGTGAATAAATATTGGTTTACCCTTACAAGAATCTTGTAATTTGTGTTTCCAGCACATAACAGCAGAAACAATGCACAGGCTAAATGACTCAACAGCTAATAAAACAGTGACTGTCCAAACTGCTTGTACAAATAAAAGGTTAGCTCAAGTTCTCACTGGGTTTTCTCAGAAATACATCCAAAATGCAATGAGAATTCTGAAGGGAACATATAGTGCTTAAAATACTAATGCAAATTCAAAGATTCTGTTCTGCACCTGTGCTAAAATTCATGCTTGAGGCAATGCCATGAGAGAAACATAGACTGCTGGCATGCATCAAAATGAAAACTTTAGGCTTCTATTTATGCACATTGATTGCACTGTACTAATGTGTTATGTGCATCTAAAAACAAAAAATATTTTCTCTCCTCTTTCAATGTGTGAGGCCAGGAGGAGCAAAGAAAGCCCTGGCACCTGATATAGAATTATCTCTTTTTGTGATTTTTGTGGTTTTGTGGTGTTAGAAAGGATTGGGTTGGATTTTGGTACTTGGGGCAGTCCAGCCACCATCCCAGCAACCCCTTTGTCCTTGTTCCATCCCTCAGCCTGACATCCCAAACCCCCTGCTGACATGACTTTGGCATTCTGAACTGCAGGAAAAGGAGGCCTTGGAGTACCACAGGGAAGGGCAAACTTTTTCTCTGTATGATCTCCTTTATCTGTGCTTTTTTTTTCTTCTTGTCCCTGGGCTGTTAGGGAATTGGGAATAGTGGTTAAAGCTGCTTCTTCAGGCTGATGCCTCAAACCCAGCCCAAGCTAACAATGGCTTTTTCAATGTATGTAAAGTGAACTTTTCCTGGGTTTCAGTGGATCCTGGGCTGCACCTCTTAAAATAATTGAAAGTGCTGCCAGAAGTCTTAGCAGACAAGCTAAAGACTGAAGCCATGATGTCCCCAGAGATGTTACTGGAGATCTGAGCTGAATCATATCCAAGGGGCAATGGGAGGTAATTCTGGAGTTCAGGTGCTTTGGTCTACGTACCTGTTTTGGAGGGTTAAAAAAAAAGCAGCTCACACATATACATTCCCAGGTACATGTCCTGTACACAAACAGTGTTACCAAAATTTCTAAGAGCTTGTAAAACAGTACAGCTTGCTGCTCAGCTATGAACTGGCTGTGTAATGCCTCACGGGATGCCTGATGAGAATGCTACAATTGTATTTTACTGCTTACTTCTGGCTTTATAGAGAAGCTAACACTTCCTTTAGTTTTAAGTCATAAAGCTATGTCCAGCTCTGCAGGCCATGGTTTCTGCCCCATCACTCCAGCCACTCTGCCAAGATCTTTTATTAAACTAATTTTATATTTCTCAGAGGATGTTGCAAAAGGGTGAAAGAAAATTGCAGAAAGATGTAGGGTCTAAAAAAAACATGAAAATAACACTGAATTAAAACAGCACTACCTCAATGTCCCTTCTTTAATGGTTTAGTTATTAACCATTTATCTGAGAGCTAGACACACAGATGGCACTAATTCCCCACCAATGCATAGTGCAGGATAAATGTCATGTTAAAATAATGTATTCCCATAAATTAACACATAAGTTTCCCACAAAGTTCACTCAGTTTGTATGAAATTGATGTATATTTTTTTTAATATTTAATGCTTCTACTCTGTGAGCTCCAGTAAGAGTTTTTTGTAGGCAGTTTGTCTTTTATTTACAGGCACATTTAATTGTAGTCAACAGCAGGAACATAAAAATATTTGCAGGTAAATTTTACTCAAATAAAAATCTCAGCAACTTAAAATTATTTGAGGATGTTGAGGAATATATTTTAAATGTTAACTAAAGAGCAGCTAAACATATTTCAAACTGTCCCATCTGCCACAGCTGTAAATAACAATCTGTCTGTTTTAAACAGTGCTCTGTTGACTGTGTCAGCAAATGTTAGGATTATTTGCTATTAACTGACAATTTCATCTTTGAGCGTATTTATAAAGTTCTGCAGCACTGACACTAGTACATACATCATTTCTTGCAGATCAGTATAATGCTGAAAGAATCTTTGTGCAAACACACTTAAAGCTCTTCATCTTTATGTCTGAAGATGCTGATATGGATGGAGTTAGAGAGATTTATCATCATCTTTACTTTGATCCCCTTTCCTCCAAAAAAAGCAATAAGCTGAAAAATTCATGCATCTGGAGAGGTAGGGAAGAGAGTTTCATCTGCCACTGAAAGCAATCACTTAGGCATGAGGCACTGGCTGACTTCTGGATGTGAGTGGGTACAACATAAATGTCTCACTGATATTACGTGTGGCACAGTGGTCTTTCATCAGAGCAGAATTTATTGGTGTTTCCTAGCTACTAGATGAGTGGTGTGTAATGTGATTCCATAAATTACTGTGGAAAGCAGATAGCAGTACAATAAAAGTAAATACTGATAGCAGCAACCAGTGTATGTTACCCTGGAGGAACAAAGGAAAAAAATGGAGAGATCACCTCGCTCCTGCTCATGAGGGCTTTAATACTGACCTCTCTCTGGCAGGGATTCCTGACCTTTGTTCCAAATGAAAATCAACATCTGGCCTGCTGGGTTGGATATGAGACAAATATTGTGTGGTAAAGTGTGTTTTATGGAACACGTTGTTCATTCTTTAAGTAGCAGTTCTCAGTTTGTTGCTTCCAGTTTAAAATAATTGCTTTTTGTGTCAGATGAAGAGCACTCTACCTGAGCTCAGGCCACACTGTTACCTCTGCACAGTGCATATAAAACTTTCCAACTTTCTAAGGCCAAAAGTGGATGAAAACAAAAGTGAGATGTTTAAGCACTAAAACTTGCACTGTTTCTTAAAGAAGAAAGCTAAACTAATTGTCTCTTTCTGAGCCCTGAAAACTTGTCCCAGAAATTTTTTTTCTTGGGGTTGGGTAAAGAGGNTAGAGAAGAAAGCTAAACTAATCGTCTAATTGTCTCTTTCTGAGCCCTGAAAACTTCTTGTCCCAGAAATTTTTTTTTCCACGGGGTTGGGTAAAGAGCAGGTGCAACAAAGGGCAAAGGGCAGAGTAAAATGAATGTGAAAGCAGCACTCGGTCTCAGGTATTTCAAAAGCTGCTCAGAGAAGAGACTTTATCTAACATCTCCACTTTGATGTAAAATTACCGCCTACTCAGTATGTTATTTATGTGTATTCAAAGGCACAGCTACTTGCTTGCCTTTCAAACTGATGTTTTAACTATTTTCCTTGGTGTGCAAGCCCAGCACAGGAGATGTGCTGACAGTAAACCAGGTTCAACATTTTCTTGAGTGTCACTGGCACTGTTTGTCGAGTTCTGGCCTGTACTGTCTGTGCAAAAAATACTGGCAGGAAACAATGCTCAAGTGTCAGTGAAACAACTGGGCCAGAGGACTCCTCATTAAAGGTAATTATGCATGAGAAGGACTTTGCTTGATTGTCAGCTTGAGTTGGTAGCACTGACAGATTGGGGAAACCAAACCAAATTTAACTTGCAGATAATGTATACTTTACATGGAAATAACTGACAGACAACAACTTATAAAGTTCCTGCCTGCTGCTTTTATGACCACTTTGTAGACAGAATTATCATTTAAATGGAAGTAGAAAGCACTACCACCCTCTCCTAAAAATTTCATTGTGATCAAGTTAAATCTGCCTAGATTTAAGTGCATTAAGATTTTTTTTTTTTTATTTGTCATGTACAGAACACCTTTAAATGCGTCAGGAAAAACGTGTTGATAAACAGCCTGTCCCTGCTGTGAAACAGAATTGGAGAAAAAAACAGTTTTAATGGGAGGGTCTGTGAAGTTTAGTGTCTGTGAGGTAGCCAGATTTAAGATAGACTAGGGTTTGTTGTTGTTTGCTTTATTTTAAAGCGGATAAATTGAAGAATTTTCTTCCTAAAGTTGAATCGTTTGAAAGAACTGGTCTTGCATAAGCAGGAGGAGCTTCATATGAGGATTGCAAAACTGAACAAAAAACCCTTGCCCAAAACCCAGCTCCTGAACCCTCCTCCATGTGGGATATGAGGGTAACAACGTCCCAGCATCTCTCCAGACCTCTTTATGCTTCAGGGTTAGAAGGAGAGCAGATTCTCTGGACCTTTCCAGAGCCTCCAGTTCTCTTGTTTCACTCTATGGTTTGTAGCAGTGTTTCAAATACATCAAGCTGATGTTTTCAAATACATCAAACTGATGCTCTGAGGATGAGAAAAGAGAGGCTAGCAAATTTCATTTCCAGATTTGAAAAAAATTATGTGATCTAATTGAATTCCATAACTGATATCAATTGTCATAAAGGCAAAAAAACCCCAAAAAGCACAGTAAGAAGATTCAACAGAAAATGGAATTGGTTTTAGGAATAAACAAATGCAAGTTAGCTATGAAATATCTTTGTTCAGTGGGTTTCAAGAACAATTGCAGTGCATACCTATTCAAGAGTTATTTTTTAAGCTTTCAGAAATGACAAACATTAGAGTTGACTGAAAGGAGAAATTAGAGAATTGAAATTTATGGAGTGTATATATTTATATTTGCAATTACTACTTAATAAGATGCATTCAGAAGTAGTAAAGATGTAATATGCACTGAAAATGGTAGACATGGAAGAAAATTGCATCAAGAAAGTGAATTAAATTGGACTTCAAGCCATCCATTACACAGTGGAAATGAACTCAGAAGAGGAAGGTATGGCTTGACATGCAAAATAATTATTTTAAATGCGTATATGCATTAAAAGGTTGTGTCAACATGAAGGCACAACTCCACTGACCTTGCCTGGTAGGGCATGGGGAATTTCACCATCAGACTGCTGCAGGCTAATTGGCACTGCTCTCGTTTTCCAAAAATAGAATAGTCAACTCTATTCTTTATTTGCAGAATCCTTTTTCTATTGGTCTATTGCAAAGCTTTTTAATAAGAAACCTTAAAGTGCATTTGTGAAATGAGTCAGATATTTTAACTGGGTGTGCTGAAGCAAATAAAAAGGGACTTATCAAAATGATGTGTCAGTGGCAGAAAAGAGCTGGCTGGAGACTTCACAAACAGAACATATTCAGGTTTGGTTAAGCTCTTGGAGGGAATATCCCATTTACTTGAAACTTGAAAAGCGTAACAGCAATTATCTAAAGATACTCGTGCCTTCCATTCTATTCTCATACTTCAACACAGTCAGTAATTTGGTTTAGGTTTGACAAACTGCATAAACTCTGTGAAAGTCAAAAAGTAATTGATTGAGGGAAAATAGTAGGTTGCTTTTCCCTAAGTGAGTCTCTGACCTGGGCAGCATGGGTGCAGTCAATTCCATGAGTGGAGGGTAAGCCAGGTAGGGATTTCAACCCCTGTGACAGCAGGCAGGGCTTAACTTTTCCATTTCCTCCCTCCTCTCCAAAAACAACGGGCAGAACTCAGTCTGTGCCATGCCAGCACATTCAACAGAAACCTCTGCCTTCTGAGAGAACAGAAAGAACAGATCTGTTTTTTTCTGGTCTAGGAATGGTCTCTCTTCCACCCACCTCAGGCAAATTCATCTCTAAATTAATTACCCAAACCCATCAATCTCCATTTCGAAATACTTCTATGCCAATTACCCTCAGAAAACTGTTCCCCAAACCCAAACTCACTGCACTGAAGGTTGCATATGTTCTTCTAACTTCATGTTGAGTTTGCTCTCATGGCAACATCACACTTAAGCTAAAATATTCTTTTCTCTTTTCTGGTTTTTAGTTCACCTGTATGTTTGTTGACAGAATCCTTATCTGCCAAAGGTGTTACTTTGGCAAACTCAGTCATTCTACAACCTCTTTGCAGTTGTATGGTCACTTAAGAATGGATTGACACAGCAGAATTATTCAAAGTATTTGCTCTATGAAAGTATCTGCTATTTTGCATCCCGTTCTTTCAGAATCTTGCCCTGATGATTGTTTGGTTGCAAAAGACCAAATAAGCTCCTTAGCAATTTTCCTAACCTGATTTCCCTTAGCCATTCTGCCTCTTGTTCCCTGTTGAACATTATCTCCTCTGACTGAAATGAGGTGCAGAGTATTTACCCAGTTTTTGGGCTGTACCCAGATTATCTTTAATCTCTGTCCTTCCTGCATAGTAACTCCATTCCCCCCAGTTTACTTTAACATCCTTTGCCAAGTCTGATTTTCTCTGTAGATCTGCATTTTTTAATTTCTAACACTCAGCTTAATTTGATGCTCAGTACTTTCTTGTTGGTTCTTCATACCCAACATCTGTTTTCGTTGCCAAGGTTCATCCTACTGGGCAAGTCTATTTACACATTTAAAAGAGCAATCAAAGATTCAAACGATGGGAAAACACATTTCCTAAATGTGGCACTGCTCTGTGCTTCACAGCTTCTAGGTCAGGTTATTCTAGCAGCTTGTTTTTGTTGTTCTAGAGGAAACTCTCATTAGACAGATGCAACATTCCCTTCGCTTACTTAGCATTGCTTAGTATGTACCATTTTGTGTTTATATGTGGCTTTCAAGCTATATTCTGGGTGAAATACCCATTTGTGTTCTATAAAGATTTATGTGGCTTTATGTAGCTCCTATATTCACTCCTAAATGGTGATGAAATGAAACTTTTCTATTTACTCCATGGATGACATTTATGGACTGAGCAAAAATGAATGTGAAGTACTCCAGTAATTCAGAAGAAAAACACAGCAGTAGTATTGGTTTCCTCATGGTAGACATAATTTTTCACATGGTGGTGTAAAACGAGCACTAACCAGAATTTCAGCAATAAATAAACTTTTATAACAAGGACAGTAAATTAGGCTTAGATGTACTTGTGCTAACATAGAAGTTTTCAACTCTGTTTTGTACGTGTGTTTTGCTAATTTCATTCCTCATATTCCCCACCTGCTCCCACACATCTAATAACTCCTTATTTAATGTTGCCTTTTGTTGTCTCCCACCCTTCATGTTTCCCTTTCATTTCCTTGAATCGCCTCTTCTTTCCTACTGCGGTTTGTTTTCAGCTCCTGCTTTCAGAGTGATTTCTTGCTTCAGCTGACCGCCTTCATAAAACCAAGCAGGTTTTGCCTTGAATATTTTGTGGCAGGCAACTTGGAGCGCTGTAAGGTCTCTTGCCACCTCGGTGCGAGGGAAGGGGAAGCTGTCCTTTGCAGCATCTGTTGCCTAGCAATGTTTCTCAGGTGCCTCTAGCTGTGCTGCATTGTGATCAAAGCTGGAGAGGCTGAGAGCGTAAGGGAAAGGGAAAACAGGCTCCAAAAACACCGCCATCAAAGCACAGCCCGGTGCAGCATTCGTGGTTTTTACATGACAATAGAGAGACGCCAGCAACACGTGCCATTATGTGCAAAAGGCTTAGCTCTGCTTCCCGAGGGCGCGGCGCTCCTTGGAACAGGGAAAGCAGTGAATGAATTAAGTCCAGTGCTCTGCTGGACCGTGTGGCACAGCTCTGCCCACTCCAGAGTCAAACTGATACAGCTCAGCCTGGGTTTCTGGTTTTTCCACATCACCTGAGACGTCTTCACTCAGCATGAGGGGGCATGAGAACCAGAGCCCAGGGAGGCAGTGTGTTTCCTATGGGATGTATTGGTACAGGTGGGATGGAGCACCCTGACAAACCTTACTGCTTTTCATCCAGGCACTGCTCAAAGACCCAGGCGTGGCTGTGCACGCACCAGACCATCACTGTGACCATCAGAGCTATTTCATGACATACCAGCTCATCCACTCCAGCCCCTCACTAAAGGAGGGAAAATTCCCCATACCTGCACACTGACCTTGTTGTTGGAAGGTTAAAAAAGGGCATAGAATAAATCCTGTGGGAAAAGGATTTGTTAATGTGGATGATGCCCAAGTTACTGACGTGTCAGGCTAAGTTTTATTTGTGAGAGGATACTGATAACAACAGTGTACAAACTTGGATGGAGTGGTTAGCAGCATTCATGATATTACAAGGAAAACAAGATTAATCATCCTTGCAAAACCAATCCTCTCTGTGACATCATCAGGATGTGAATATCTAGATTAAGACAGTATGGTCCCAGCCTAACATAGTTTTCCAAAACTCTGTTTGTCTTTTGGGTATTTGGGTTATTTCAGTGTGAATGAGAAGTAATTTAGGCATTCATACAAGTGTTTTATCTATAAATGAGCTCTAAATAGAAACATGAGTATGTATTCTGTTGTTAAAAAATTGCATTCTCTGTGTGGTAGATAAAATTCCAGGGATAAAGATAAGTAAATAATCCTAAAGACTTCTCAGAAATCCAGAAAGGTTAGGATACAGTAGCTAAAAAAAGATCTCTTGGTAATCTCGTCATTCCTTAACAAAATAAAGGGTTTCATCACCTTGTCTTGCAAAAGCCTGAGAGGGAAACATGGTAGAAAGATGATTTTGAATAGCACTTAAAACTTCCAGCACTGCTAGAGAGTTAAGCAGATAAGTATCTTCCCTGACTAACCAGCTGCCAAGCAAGACTCTTCAGTGTTTCTGGAACTTCACAATGACATTTCATATACCATGCTTTTGGCATGTGAACAAAATCCATACCCTGCTGCTTCTCCCTTTCCTGATACTTCCTCAATTAGAAAGATCTCAGTTGTTTCTCACAGTTTTATGTATTATATTTCATAAAAAGAAAATGAGACTTTCAGGGAAAGTGGTGATGAGTAGCATACCCACCCAACCCCATGATTCCTGGATTTTCAGAGTTCAGCTGTTCCACAGTGCATGTAAGTTTCAAGTTTAAACTGATAATTTGTTAGATAAGATAATCTTTTAAGAAGATAGTCTGATGTTTTGTTGACTGGAGAAACTTTAACTGAAAGTCTTGATTTGCAACAGCTTTTTCCTTAACTTTCTGAGCTTGAAAGAACAGTTTTTCTCTCTGTGTTTGGTGTCTGGTTTGAAGATTTCTCAGGTATTTCTAAAGTTCTTCACAAGAAAGCAAGGGAATAAGCCTTCAGAAGTAACAGATACAGGACTTTGAGTCTGAAGCTATTTTCCTTTGCAAGGCTAGAGGAGGGAAAGGAGATGGAAATGAGATGGTAACAGTAGAATTATAGTTGGACTGAGAGTCTCACTGATCCCTATTCTGGTTTTGGACTTTCTTGAGCTTCTATGAAATCTGCTCTATAAATCAATAAATGACTGAAGGCTCTTCCTCCTCTTTAAACTTTGGAAGGGAAAACATTCATCTCCCTGCTTTTGAAGGCTTGCCTACAATGCAAGTTATGAGAAATTGCGGTTTTTATTTGAAAATTTTTGCACAGCAACTAATAGCCGAGATTGGTCATTCCTCACTACCTTTTAAATCTGTGCTGCAGTGCATCTTTGACACCACAGCACCCCCCAAAAAAAGTTAGTCTCATGATTGGTTAGTCTCTCTCATATTGAAGGGTTGGGAACAATTTATTGTGGCATTTTTTCCCCCTCAGAGGGTGGTGAGAAACCATAGAAGCAGCTCTGGGAATGCTGGGACTGGAGACCAACATAGACTCAAAAGTCTTCTGTATCATTCACGTGTCTTTTGCAAACCAGGTCCATTTTCCAGTTGTGTGCCATGGCACAGATGGGTGGCCACAACAGTCAGTGGCTTTGTCAGCCTGGACAAAATAGGACAAAGTCTGAGGGGTAGTTTTTGTGAGCTCTGCCTGCACCAAATGG
Organism: Polioptila caerulea; assembly: GCA_013397295.1. Classification (NCBI taxonomy): domain Eukaryota; kingdom Metazoa; phylum Chordata; class Aves; order Passeriformes; family Certhiidae; genus Polioptila; species Polioptila caerulea. The sequence goes on along the minus strand of VYXF01011497.1, from coordinate 201,772 downwards.
ACTTCCACTCACTCAGCTTAGGAAATGAGTATTCATTTTTAGGAATGGATGTGATGTGGGATGAGGGTATCTAACAATGGAGTAAGTGTGAATATCCACATTTTGGACACTTTTTGCAGCCCCCTTTCCCTGTGACTGGAGCCCTGCTCCCTGGCACAGGGTGGCTGGACAGGACCAGGCATTCTGCTGTTCTCCTGGGAGATACATTCTATCCTCTGCTCATCAGCTGGTTTGTGGTGTCTCTTGCTGGCTGGGCCAAAAAGAATTTCAGCTGTACCCTCGGTGGCTGCAAAGGAATGAGATTTTGGAAGAGTGGAAGAGCCAAGGCAGTTCCTGCTGCAAAGCCAGAGGTAACAGAGCAAGGCTTGTTCACTGGGTTTTGTGCAAGGGCTGTGGCAGCAAGAAGACAACATTTTCCATGGGTGAAAGGTGTGTTCAGAGACACTTTAAGCACCTGGTGATGCTGCCTCTGGTGCCTCTGTGGGCAGTTGTGAAGCCTAGTTGATCCTAAGTGCCTCGTCTCCCTAATTTTCATCTACAAGCTCCACTGAATCTTTATTGCCCTGCCTGAATGCTTCTCCAGTGTTTCTGAAGAAGGGCAGGGCATTACTTTTACAGCCCAAGTGATTTTATGGAAAGGATTGAACTCAGGTCAACAACAACTCATCCATAAGAAGTGTAAGCTTTAGGGAACTGAAACATAAACCCTATCAGAAATGGCACAACCACCTAATTCAGTGTAACCATGTGGATGTGGAAAACTTTAAAATTATCAAATTAATTCCAGCTTTTGCTCTTCCTCTGAGAAGAAAGCATGATGTTATATTTCTTTCCCAGGAGCTTTGCTTTTCCTCTCAGTGCTGAAGAAAAGTGAGAGGCTGCTGCATCCTGGAAGGAAGAGATCTCAGTGTTCACTGCTGAGTGTGCACAGCCTGTGCATTGCTCTTTGTGAGGGGCAGACCTTCATTAAGGAATGGTAAAGGGTGACCATATGGTACCACAGTATTTTCCAATTTTGTTTCTGCATGATCTTCAAAAGCAATTTTTCCATATTCCTGCCTCTTACAATTCTCTCTCTTTTTTGTTTTTTTCTTTCCAATATCTTTTCCCTGATTTTATTTTATCCTCTCCTTCTACAAGGACTTCTCTCTCTTTTTCATCCTTCTTTTCTGGTCCCTGCCCAGACTTCAGGTTCTTATGTGTTCTGCCATTCCCTTTCCAGTTCCTGGCCCAGAAATCTGTCAGGTGTGCTGGAATGTCACTGGGACAGAACTGAAGCAGCGGTAGTGTAGGGGAAGGAGTTAAACCTGAAGACTGGGAAGCTTTGAAACAGAACACAATGGTTATTGTGCTGATTTTCATCTCCATAGCAACACTAATGCAATGTTTTTCCCTCACTCCTGGAATTCCCCTCCTATGGTCTCCTCCAGGGCTCAGCCTGCAGACCAGCACTGGCACAGCGACTGGGAGGGTGCCTGTATGGCTTTGAATGGTTGGAAAATGGATGAGGTTTGAAGAAATCAGTGGTAACCTCCTGGTGCAACTCTATGGGCTGCCCCTGGGGTGTGGGACAGATCTGATCAGGAGGTTTGTCACCAAGAAACAGAAAGGGTCTTGTTGAGGTGGCGATGGCAGCTGGTGCAGTAGACAGCAATTATTCTGTGGGGGGCTTCTCACTGAGGTTCTGTGAGGATGAGAGGCCAATGTTACTTTTATAGGTGACCCCTCAGAGAGACACTCTTGCCTTTGAAGGTATTATCCTTGAAATTTGGGTTTAGGTCATCTGAAGGTCTGGGCAAATTGCATAACAAAAAAATTAGACATTTTGCACTATTATTTCTGAATTCAAATCATTAATAGTGTGAGATTGTGATTAATGCAAACTGGGTATCTTGAAATCTGCAGGCACCTTTGCATATCTTAGTTTGGGTAATGTATCTTGTAGAAGTTAAAGGCAGCTGAAAGTTCAGAGCATCATACAAACTGTAAAGCAAACTACAATCTCAATTGCATTCTCTCCTATGCCTGATATCCTGGTAACCACACTTGCATTATAATAAGCTTTGGGGTATTTTTTTAACCCTCGTGGTACCATCATACTGAGCAAGAAAAATCTGTGAGGGAGGAGAATTTTTGATGCTCCACAAATGCAGGTGTCCCAACACTGCTGAACACTGCTGTGCCATTTGGAGAATGCCAGAGGGCAAACTTTGAAGAGGCATAAGAAGCACCAAGAGGGAGAAGAAAATGTTAGAAAGTGCTGTTGTGACAGATGGTGAGATGGTAGGCTGTTCTCAGATGGAAACATGTTGAAGAGTTTTGCTTCTCCAGTCTGGACAGCTTCTTGAGAACAGACTGGGGGCAAAAACATCCAGAAAGCCTCAGAACAGCTTTAATGTATGAAGTGTGACTGCTGGTGGAGAAGAGTCAGTGAGCAGCTCTCTCAGGAGCTGTAGTGGTTGGACATGTTCTGGTGGCAGGGCTGGATGTCCACTAAGATCCATCAGGAGTCCTAGCTGCTATTCTTTGTGCCTTGGCTGAGAAACAGTAATGCTGTCCACAAAACATGGGAATCCAATGGTGATCTTCCTAATAATCCATCAGAGCCCTTTGGAGCCAAACCAGCACCTGCTGATGCCTTTTTTGTCAATGGACCTTGACTTCTTTTCCAGTGGTGGAGTATCCAGGTGTTCCCTTCTCAGCTCCTGGCACTGCTGGATGTTACCATCAGCTCTGCCACTGCTCTGACAGCTAGGATTGAGCACAATCCTTTTGAAAAGGCCTTTGCTAGGATTCCTCAGGTTTGGATGCCTTCCAGGAAGGTGTGTAGTTCTGCAGCTGGAATGCTGCAGTGCTTAAAGTGGGAATATCACACCTCATGGGAACAGGGAGCCTGTGGGTAAACTGAGGGCTCAGTGAAGGAAAGCTACAGGAAAGTGAGCTCAAAACACAGAACTGCTCTCCATATCAGCTGACTCTAAAGTTAAAGTGATGTCATTTTCGAGCAACTGTTCCATTTCACCAAAAGTTTATACTTACTACTCTTATATACCCTTCTTAGCCTGCAGACATGAGGCATTTCTATTAAAAAAATGTAAAAAAGGAATAAACCTGGGCATCTTTTACTTCCTCCACTACCTTCTGTCCATCCCTTCTCCCATCTTTAAATCCCATAGCCTTAATACCCAAATTAGAGACCTTCCTCTCCCCACATATTCAGAGCCTAGAGCGTACATGTAGTTTGCAGAGCACTGAGTGGGCTTAATGTACCATCAGGCTGGAACGTGTTAGGAGCTAATTCTGGGATGCATGAGCATAGGAATTGTCATGGGAACACAGCCTATAATCAAGAAGGATAAAAATTCCAGTAGGAAACCAGGCTATGGGAGACTTCCATCATGTTGCTCAAAACAGCCTTAAAGAGAGAATTATTTTGCAATTATTTCAGAGGAGACACCATGCTGTGGAAACCCCTGACAAAGCAAATTGCCTGCAATTAATAAAAGAGGGAACTTTTAAAATTTCTTCTGGTTATGTCCAAAGACATAAACCTGTCCTTCTTCTAAACCCACTAATGAGGAAAAAAAAATAATTTGGGGAGTCAGTTTCCATCTGACTGAAACTCAGCTAGTAAACACCATGTAAAACTGTATTTTCTCTGGTTTTTTTTTGGTTAACTGACAGAAAGGGAGTTTGACTTAGCCTGCCACATAGCCAGATGCTTCCTTTTAATCCAGCTTCCTTGGAAAATAACAGTTACAAGATTGTGCTATTGTCAGTCCCCATGAGCTCCTTTTGAACTCATTGCCCAGTTTTAACTAAACTTGCAGAGATCAAGAGCCCCTTTGCCTTTGATGAAAACAAGCAGACACAAGGCAAGCCCCTGTTAATGGAAAGGCCACAGCATGTGTTCAACATATTATTAGACATTAGAAAATCTGTGTGAGGGAACAGAAGGACTGAAAACTTTTGTAAGAGCAAAATCTACAGCAAGCAAGCGTCAAAAGTGTCACTGCCCAGATAACTTTTTGGGAGTTGCTGTACTAAGCTCTATGATAGAAGTACTTGTAATTGTTTTCTAATTCCAACCTGTGCAGGGCCTCCTGATAATTAAAGTGTCAACGTTTCAGTGATGAAAAGCCCCATTGCAAATCAATGTTCAGTTGCAATTGCTGCTTGCAGAGAAGATGGAAAGGTCTTGTGAAGGTCTGCAGAGCCAGCTGTGAAAGCCTTCTGCGACCTTGGTGGGAGGGGACAGCTGTAAGACCAAACCACCTTTTGTGAATTCTCATCCTTTAAACTTATGGCTGGCTATAGAGAAAATCAGAGGCACATCTCTTATGTGGAGGCCTCCAGAACTGCATGTCCTGCTTAGAACTTATTTGCAGGTATTCTGTCTGTTCCCAGACCAAGAGAACAGACTGAGTAACCCTGACTCAGAGCTGCAGGGAAGCTCCTCACAGGAAGATCTGTCAGTGTAAGCAATGGCCCATCCTCACAGAGCTCAAGTGCCTTTCACTGTTCAGTGTGGTTTTTGTTCCCAGTTCTTTGTTAGTCACGGGAATGCTCCTCACCTCGCTTTATGAGTCAGGACAGTGAGATGAAGGGAGACTAAATGGTGACACCAAGGTCACAATTTGTGGCAGAGGATGAAGTTAAACCCAAACCCTTTGAGCTGAGGGCTGGTAGTGACTCTGAGAGCTGTGGGAAGGGTCATCCTCGAGCTCTCTGCAGGGTGGAAAGCTCTTCCATGTGCTCTCTGCCCTTCCTTCCCTTCTCAAACCAGCTCTCTGATTCCTCCTTACACTTCTCTGACTGTGCTTTATCAGGTTTCCCAGAACTGACCATTATGCTATTGCTTTTGAAATGACTTTTGAGTATAAACCAGTGCAAAACTTGATATTACAAACATGCTTACAAAAATTACTTGCTGCCTTCCTCATAAACTATGTCCAAAAATACTCCAAAGTAGTTGCTAATAGCCTAGATTGATTCTGACTGCGTAAAAGAGAAGTAATTTCAAATTATGAAAATTAACTACTTACATAATTTGATTTATTCTGTTACAGTCTCTGTGAGGATTTAATGATGGTGCCTTATCCCCAGCTCTGCTGCTGCTGCTGAACTGACAATATATCACAAGTGTGATTCAGAAAGGTCTAGCAAGTATGCTGGGGTGGTGTGAGGGAAAAACAGGTAGACGATATAGCAGATCTTAAGTTTCAGTCTCTAGCTTATAATTATTCCATCTTTTTCTCATCATCTGTGTTTATCCTATTGCATTTTGATTTAGCAGCTCCTTTAGGATCATGTTTAATATCCATATTAATATGTATATTTGCAATCCGATTACAACTGTTACTGGAATTCCTGGCTCAGACTTGCTGGACTTTTGCAATCCATGGCTGGTTCCTCTGCCCCAGAAATGACTTTCCTGCATCCCTGCTCCACACGAGCAGGCACAGCCCCTGAGTCCAGCCCAGCTCCTGCCTCTTGCTAAGGAAGATGCACCCTGCAGCCACTTGCAGATGCTGGCATGGAGCACATTCATAAGTCCCTGACAAGAAGCATACAGGGATGGTGGTGATGTGTCTGTCTGAGAGGCAGCAAGCCAGCAGCAGGAAAACCTGTTTAAATAAGGATTTACTTCTGTAGTCAGACACAGAGTCCCGTGGCACAGTCTGTGGTACTGCCTCCTCCCTATCACAGAGAATCTAAATCTGAAAAACAGAGGCTGCACTAGGAATATTTGTATCTTCACAGTTTATTTTGCTCTGAGAGGGACCCTTCCACCTCCTGCTGGCCTCTGCAATCATTCAGCTATAACAGGGTAAAAAACAGACAAGCATTTGCACACAGAAAACATTGTGACTTAAGCAAGGGGTACTTAGAAGTAACTTGGAACCTAAAATTGCAAACTAACCTAAGGGATAAGAGTAGCTATCTGGATAACCTTCCAGAAGGCAGAAACATCTTTTGAATCACCTCTTTAGTTATTTTAAGGCATTATCATCACTTTGATCTAAATTGAATTGACTCCAAGCCAGTTTATTGCAATATATGAGCAGCTCCCTTGTAGATACTGGAGATGAAGCTCTTGCCTGAGAGCTCAGAGTGACACAGTTCTCCCTCAAAGGCACCAAATGAGAGGTGAGAACAGATCCCTGTATTCCCTTCACTATAGAGACAGTAGAAAAAGTGATTCTCGCTTTCAGGATAGGTTTTAGATGTTGATGAGGATGCAAAGAAAGAAATAAAGATATTTTTTGCCTCTTTTACTCCCTTCTCTACCCTTAACCAAAACCACCTCTCTTCCCTGGCTGGGAGGTAGCTGTGTCTGAGAGGGAGAACAGTTCTGCCCACAAGGCCCTCTCCAGCCCTCCTGGATATTTCCTTGCTCCAATTCAGCTGTTTCTGAGCTGGCAGCAATTGCAGGCAGGAAGAGTATGAAGAAAGGAGTGACAAAGTCTTCTTTACTGAAAGCAAGAGCAATACTTCTCAATCCTTGATCATTGATTGCTACAGCTCTTTAAAAGGCAGAACATCCCGAAATTGCATTTGACAGGTGATGGGCCAGAAGATTTGTAACAGGAAACATGAGGGGTATGATCTGTTCTCATTACCACAAAAAGAAGATTTTTGTTTCAGTCAGGACAAACAAGTCTTTTATTTCCTGTCTTCTTTTATTACTTCACCAATTTATTAAATTCTTTATTTTTATTTTCTTAATATCCCTGCAATGCCTTAACTTTTTAGGTCAGTGACTCATATGTACAGCTGCATAAGAGCAAACCTCTTCATATAAATGGCCTAATTTTCAGGCTGACCATGTAATTTTATCATTCTTCAAATGATCTATGCTTCTCTTGACTAAATGGATGAGTTTCCAGAAAGTAAATGTGTTTGGGCTCCACAGACAGAGCTTTATGTCAGGTTCCTGCCAAGGAAGTCTGCCCAATATCGTCTCAATAAAAAATGAGAAAATAAAAGTTGTTTAGTCACAGGTGTACTACACATTAAGATGCAGAAAAGGCATCACTAAATTATGTAATTGCATAAATAGTTCCCTCAGTAACAGTTAAGGGAACAAACTAGTTGGTCACCACTAAAAAAATTGCAGCTTTTATGAAAAGAATTGTCAGTAAAAAAGTCAGAATTGCACTTCCATGTGTAGCAAGTTCTGGTGAATTACAGCAGCTCCTGAAGTTTCCAGTGCTTCTTCCTGCTTCATCCTATATGTATTTTCAGCACATCTCTCTGTCTGCCTAACTTTAACTTGGGATCTATGCTGTTGCATTGAATTTCAATCCAGATTTCTGTGCCACTTCCACCAAGGTACCTCCCAGATCTGTGAGAGAAGTGAAGATACATGCACTGTTCCCTTCTTTCTGGTTACCTACCTCCTTGGTACATGGAAGTCACATTTCAGCAGCCTGATGCCTTCAGGTCAGAAAAACAGTTGCTTTCCTTTTTCATCTTTCTGCATTTAAGTCCATTCCAATTCTATATTTTCCCAGATAAATTCTGGCCAAACCTGTTTTCCCAGTATTTCATAAAGAGCTTTTTCTTGTGACTTTTCCAATGGAGCAGAGATGAACAATTTCTAAAAATACTTTTGACTGTTCTGAGCTGATTGGGGGTGTTGCAATGGCCCTGGTCACTGCAGAGGGTCACCACATTATCCTCACCACACACCCAAGAAGTCAGTCAGCATCATTGCTGTGTTATCTGGGGAGATGAGAGGAAAATTCCCTGATCTCCTATATCATCCACAGGCAGGGGTCTGCCTCTCCCTCTGAATCAGCAAAATGAGAGGAACTGTCACATTTCCAACCTCACAGACTGCAGTGGGATGGACACTCAGTGGAGACCACACGAGTGTTTAAAGGCAGAGAAGCATCTCTGTGGGTCTGCAGTGGAAAGCATTTTCCAAAGAGGAAATCCTCCAGGACCCATCCTCCTCTTTCTCCATCCTTGCCTCAGGATATGTCCAAACCAAGCAGACCCAGCCCATCCTTGCAAGTGAATGCAACACAGACCCCGTGCTTCTGGTGTGTTGCTGTTTTTCCCATTTATCACGTGTTGCATCCACCAGCCTTCCCAAATAGGTCTGGACACAGAAGAATTTAATGAGATGTTCTGCAAATGCGCATTGAAAAGGAGTGAGGAGCTTGCCAAAGATGTGTTCCTCTCTTCATGTGGACGTAAATCAAATCCCTTGATTTACTTTCTATGCACTTTGATTCCAGCAGAGGTCAGCTCTGCCTGTGCTGGGGATGGATAAAGCAGTTCAAAGTGTGTCTGCCTGCACACCTTGCGACACAAAGCACTGCTTTCCTCCCACTGCCCCTCACAGCACCAACCTAAGCCCATTTCAGGCCCTCCTCTTAAATGGAGATAAAAGGGCTTTGAACCAGAGCATCTCTGTCTTCAGAACTGCCATAAAAGCTGCTTAGAGAGCTCTTCTTGCTGCTGCTCTGTGGCTCCAAGCCTGTTTGAGAATAGCCTGTAATGAGCAGAAAGGAGCAGGAGACTGACAGTGGTCATTGGTGAGGTTAAAACTGTTGCAAGATGAAAAACCCCCAAAGAGCAGGAAGTTATGTCTGGACTGTGCTTTCCAATTACTGAGCTATTAGGGAAACAGGAACACTGCCATCCTGATGCCACTATCTTCCTTTACTGCTGTGTCAGGATTGTTAAAAACCCCCCAAATCTGTGCTCAGTAATGTTTGGTTAAGGTTTGTTCTGGAAAAAAAAAAAAAAAAAAAAAATAAAAAATTGAGTGTGTCCATAAATAATTCTACTTTTTTAAATGGCATAATTTTGGTGGTTATATGGTCCACTAAAATTATTATTTCCTCTATCAGTTACAGTGGCTCTTAAGCTCTTCAGAACACAAGACAACATTTTGAAGCTGAAGGCAGAATCTGTTGACAAAAACTCTTTAGTTTAACCATATAACCCTGAGTATGTCCGAGACACATTTTTATCCTCTCTTCTTTTTTAGAGATTAAATTATTGCTACACTGAGAATTTGTGTTAATTGTCATTAATGACTGACATGCTTTATAGACTTTTGAAGCTAGAAGTTAATGACTGCTTTACTGAAATTAGACGTCATGCTTTCGACAGAAATCTTTCATGTAACCAGTGATTTGTGCCATTGAGACAGCAGCTGCTTCTGAAGGATAATATCCAAAATAACCCCAAAGAATCTCACTGTAAATCTAATGCCTAGTTTTCCTAAATAATACTGTTCACTTTTTTCTGGTACCTTTTTTGAATTTAGCTTCTTAATACTAAAAACAGGATGAAGTTTCAGTGCACATAAGCACCCCTTTTCTTTGTTCTCTTTGGGGGATTTTGGACATTGAAATGACTGAAATGACAAAATGTGGTTTGCTTATTTCTTACATGTAGCTATATATAACAATAAATGGGTGCCATTAGTCTAACAAACTACCAAGAGAGCCAATAAATAATTTCAGCACAAGATCAAGGACAGGGCTAATGAGGAGCAGACTTGACTTGTTACCTGAGAATTGAGAGAAGAAACATAAGCCCACCAGAAAGAGGTGATTGAGGCGCACCTTCGTAGTGAACTTGCACTCTGCAGTTGTGCTGCCCAGCTCCAGCCTTTAGGAGTGCCAGATGAATGTTAGGCAAAGCAAGGAAAGCTATTTTTCATTTTAGTGCTTGTTCCTCCTGATGGCATTATCTGTTATAGGTCAAGCAGCTACAGCTGACAGCTTCATAGGTCATCTTAAAAACAAGATCTACACCCGGCGCTGTTGCTGCTGATTAAAGATCACATATCTAAGTGCAAATGACACTCCTGGATTTGGAATTCCAGTGTGAACAGCACATTGTGTCCCAATACCATACACACACAGAGCCCAGGCTGTTGTGCACGAGGGACTGTGTAACAAATCAGGTTCTGGAAAGGTGACAGCATTTGTAAGGCTCCTGTTCTTTGTTGTTATGAGGGGATCTGGGTGGTCCAACACTTACAGGTGCTGGCTGCCACTACAGACAGTCAGGAGCAGGTTCCACACTTAATGCTCTCTTTACCTGTCTCTCTTTGGCAGCTGGATCCAAATATAGGCATTTTGTAGGTCAGATCTGTCTTTACAGAGAGTTCAAAGCATCACTGACTTTTGTGCCGAAAACTAATGGCTGCATCCTGGGCTGCTCATCTTGCTGTTTCATTTTGTCATCTGTCCCATGCCCTGGGCTGAGGAGAGCCTGATCTGCTTTTCCCAAGAAGAAATCTTAGGGTGTCTCTAGGCCATTGACAAAATCTGAAATGCAAACAAAAAACTTAATCCTGAATCACAAATCCCTGAAACCAACAGAAAAAGATGCTTTTCTTGCTGAGAGTTCCCTGCTCCCTGGCTGCAGTGGGGCTGGTGCCCACAATATTCCTGTGAACTCCATCTACAGCAGTGTGAACAAACAGCAGTGCCCACACTCTGTGGCCTTATGTAACACAGGGCCATGTGGCTGAAAGACATCATCACTGGTTTCTAGAGATTTCATGGTTCAAAAGACCTAAATTGACATGAGGGCTCAATCAGTGGATTGGTAGTTTGATAGCCTAATATCAAAGGGGGGATAAATTGCACATCCCTAGACGTGGCACAAAGGTTTGTGAGCCCTTGAGAGCAGAAGATCTGCTGGAAGTGTGCTGGAAAACACTCTGCAGCACAGAAAGATTCCAATCTGGATATGGTCCTGGCTATTGTGCTTATTTGAAATGGTCTCCTCAACAAATCACCCCTAAATCCACATCTGGCTTTTGTCTTGAAAGGAACTGATTGGTTTTCTGCAGAACAGGATCCAAACAAACTCAAACTGATACAGTTTTGATGACCAGGACACAGGCACTTAACAGCAAATCAGAGAAGTGACAGTGTAGACACAACTCCTTATTAATAGAAAATGGTTGTTTATTCTAGATATAAACATCCTAAAATATTAAATAAAAAAAAAAAAGCCCAAATCCCGTAATCACACAAGGCTTTGGTCTAGATGAAAAGAAACACATTTTGCTTTTTATGAAACAGCAGGGGCTCTTTTTGCCACTGGCAACTGTCAGTCTTCAGGTAATTTCATAATAAGACTTGCAGTACAGTCTTTGAGAAGAGTGAGACTTGGAAGAAAAAAATTAAAAGCCTTCAGTAAAAGGAAGAGTGAGAAGGAGCTTGATTTATGACCCTAATGTAAAAATTCTTTGTGCAGAAGAGATGGTAATGATGCCATTATGTTGGGCAAACCCAATACAGAAGATTGTTTATGTAGATACAAGTGTTAGGACAGAATGGAAGTCATTTCCCTAGGAAAGAAATCAACAGCCTTAAATGCATCTTTTACAGAGACCAAAATGCTATTATACTTCTAAAGTTTGACTTCCCTGTTTCCTTGCGAGGATAATTATATTATTTGCTTGTTTTCTCTGGTACATCTGAATTTTTTTCTGTGTTACTAAATAATGTCTGTCATTTTTTTGCTCCTGGCTGCTCCCTTGGCTGGCCCCTGGTTCATTCCCTCACTGTTCTGAGGCTGTCATTGGTCCCATTATTGGCACCTGGCTCTGCCTGCCTGTGCTTGGCTGTGTCCCCTCTGTGAGGAGTGCCTGTGCTGGGGTCACCTCAGCTCCCAGCATGTCCCCCTTGCAGGGCAGCCCTGCTCTCTCTGTTCTCGCCCAGGTTCAGGATGTGGAGGGCCATGTAGCAGTTTTTCCAAAAGGATTCACCAGTTACATCATCAGAACACAAATCAACTCTGTGATATTGCTGGGGTGTCAGCTCTGCCTGGCTGGTTATTTCCATGGTTAAATTTGCACTCTGGGTTGCTCCTGCCCTGATACTGCTTCTATTCAGCTGCAGTTTTTAAGACAGTCTTTAATTCTAACTCAGTTGTTCCATCCATTTGTGCTCCTCCCCAACCTTTCATCACCTGCACGCTTACCAACTTCACAGGTTATTCCCTCAGCTCAACTGTTAATGAATAATTAAACACTAATTTTTATTAAACTATTAATTAAAACACTTCAGGGTACCCAGGAGAGTCTCCTGAACAATCACAAGTGCTGTAAGGTTTTTAACTCGACAACAGTTGTTATAATGAGCCATTTTTGATTAAAGCTTTCCAGACAATGGTACATCCTCCTAGTATTTTCACCCAACACACATTTATTGCTTTGTGTCTGTGGCACTGTTAAAAGCCTGTGCCGTATTTACCAGGATTTATTATAACACAAATTAGAAGAAGATACTCTGATAACTGACTGGGCTGCACCTCTAAGTAATACTGATGTGCTCCAAGCTAGCCTACATCCTTTAGTGGTTGAGTTACCCATAGGCCATGGCCTGAAATCTCTCTCAGGGATCCTATTTTGATGACAGAGCTCCCTGTTTCAGTTGTCTCTGCTGGTTTCAGAGCACCCCCTTCTCATCAGTGACTCAGTGAGCCACAGTCATTGCAGTGAGGTGGCAAACTTGTACTCCGTGGGCTCCACCACTGCCTACTGCAGTGGTTTCTCCAAGCCAGGCTGTTCTCTTATAATCTAGCAAAAAACTAAGGATAAGAAAATGAGTATTGATAGCTACTTCTCCCCCTACCCCTCATATTACATTTAGAGATAATCTTAGGCTTAATACAAATAAACTGGATGGATTTAATGCTATCAAAGCAATAGTGCTAGGTAAGAAAAAAGAATGTGTTTCTTTCCTCCTAGAGGAAGGATCACTCTTATGCAGTGAAAGATCCAATTATGGCCCTAATGTATGCATCTAGAGACTAACTAATGTGGTTATAGTCCACATAAATCATCGGCACTTAAAACTGGGAAAGGCTTGTTTTGATGTATTACAGCCACCCTCCAGTAAGTGTCATGCACAGTGGCTTCTGGATTCAGGCAGCAACAACAGCCCAAAGGATTATTGCTGCCCACACAGGAAGTTTTCCAGGCAGGGCAGGGTCAGTGCTTCCACTGAGTGCAATCAGCAGCAATCCAGCAAGTCAAAACCCAGGGATCTCAAACAGCAGAGCATGAGGGACGGATGGTCTGCCTGAAACCTACTTGCTGTGAGGCAAGAAAAACAGCAGGACTGGGAGGACAGAAGATGCAAGATGATGCTGAAGTAATGTTCTTCTGCTGGCCCTGAGAGTGATTCAGTGAACAGCATGTTCTCTGTCAGAGGAAGGGAACAATAAGCAGGTACATTTGGCATTCCAGTCCATGAAAAGACCCAAGCCAACTGTCCTGCTCTGCTCACTCAGGTGCTGCAGGAACCAACTACAGACAGCTCTAGGAAGAAAGGAAAAGGAATGAAACTTGACTAAAATGAGCTTTTATTTCCTCTGCTGTGAAAAAGGGGCAAGGGGATTCTGACTCTTGTTGTTTTCCCTGTAATTGTTATTGCAGACAAGACTGTGTTACAGGTAGAGTAATTTAATACTCTCAAATTCTATTTCGAAGGTCAAAGTGTTCTAACATGGTCATATTTTTGACTGTCACAGAAGCAGAATTTGGAAGTTCTCCTCAAGTCAGGAGGAGCTGCCAAATGAAACCACACTTCAATAGGTACAAAGTACCCTTTGGCAGAATTCCATCGAATTATAATCCCCTCTCATTACTGCATAAGCATTTCTGGGTGAGGTAGCCAGTTCCAACCCTTCTTACTCATGTCAAAAATCTAAGTACTGGATCAGACACTGCTGTGATTCCTACTTTTCATTTCTGCTTTCCTTTTCTCTTTCTCCGGTAGGTCATCATCCCAAAGTTGCTTCACAATTCACAGGTGAGTTTTGTATCAGCCTCCAGGGAACTGTTCTGTATGTTTGTGCACGTATGTAAGCACAGACACCCACTTACTTATGCAAGTAGGCAGCTAAATCACCCTGGCCCCTCTTTGCACCTCACAGGCAGCTCAATAGCAGGATTGTCACTCTGCAATCCAATATTCCCTGTGGCAGAGAATGACTTTTTAACAGTTAGGCACTTAGGGCATAACTGCTGTGTTAGTGCATGAGCCAGCTGACTGGCTGGTTCTTTTCGGACGTTTGCACCATCAAACCATCCTATTTTCCACAATCAACACAAATCCAGTTCAATCAAAGCCTAAAAAGGTAACACTGCCATTTAACATAGTGGAGTAATGGTTTCTTACAAAATGCACAAGATTCTAGGAACAAGCAAGAAAAAAAAGAACAACTTAGGCAGCCATTTTTTTGCTCCAATAAGCCTTGTCTTAAATTTGGGGGTGCTTGCCACGCAAAACTGTCACAGCTCATCTTGCATTTTGACAAGAAGACATAATACTTAAACATAGTCAACAAGGTGACTTTTCTCATCTGTTGATAGTTTTTCCAATCCTCCCATTTTTCAGAGGAGCCAGTGATGTGGGAGTCCTTAGGTTTGACTTTTCGTAGTGCCGAGCTGATGCTTCATGGCAGAGCAAGCCTATTTAAAATTAGCCATCCTGCTTTCAATTTTGGGCTTTTGACCTCTCCCCTACAGCAAACCTGCGAATGCACACACAGGGATGCACAGCTGTAGGAGGCAAACCCAGTTGCATAACTCTTCCATTTCCAAGCAAGCTTCCCAAATTACCATTACACACTCCTACTGCAGGCAAGGCAAACCCAAAAGTGTTTAGGCATTCTCAGGATGTCTAGGTCTGCATATTTCACTGTACTCCCGTGTGCTTTTCTTCCTCCAGTAACTGCAGAACTGAGGACCTCAAGAGAATGAAGAAGTGGAAGAAATGACCTCCAATTCCATTCTCTCACTCCAGCATTAATTTGTAGGATGAACCATCAAGAAAATAACACTTGAAATTCAATATATATAATATACATTCCCAATATTTTCTGACATGTGCCCTGGTTTTAATTAAAATGTGAATTGTATAGGCAGAAGGACTTGTTTTTCTGCCAGGAGCAAACCATGCTCCAACCATGGACATCAAATGCCAATGGAAAATGTACTTTGGTTTTTTTCATGCATTGAAACTTCCCCAACTTTATTACATTTGGAAACATAATGTAATAGCAGAGGACATCATTATGTCTGACATATATAATTAGTTTACAAAAAAGTACAACCAGGGGACTCATTTTTGATAGAACCATTTTTTTTTTCACGCAATAGTTGCAGGATAATGGATCACATTGATCCTTTTTGCTAAATGGTATGACAAAGAAAATGAGCATTTGTTTAAAAATGCCATAACAGTTGAAGCCTGAATTAGGGAGTCTGTAACCTTTGATTGTGCTCATAAATTACCCTGCAGATGAGAATGTGACATTAAAAAACAAGAGAAAGGCATCCAAAGCCAAGAGATGCAACCCATCAAATACTGAAATGCTTTATGTATATGTGTACCCAATGTTAATCACTTCAGATCCTATAGCACAAATTGCCTCCAGCAGTTTCTAAAGTTATATCACAGGTTAAATGGACACCCACAGACAGAGATTAGTCATTTAAAAGACAAAGGTAGGAAAACTGATTTCAACTGCTGAAGCTGTCTTAAAGTCAGTTTTTCATGCATTTTGAAGCTGTGCCTTTTTTCCCCCGTTTCTGGGTGAGGGGTTAATAGTAGGGCAAAACACTGAATCTGGCAGTATATAAGGCTTTTTCTCCAGTAAACATCTAAGAGAAAATTGGGTCAAAAAGGTGTTACTCTTTCAGATCAAATAACTTCAGTGGTCGCTCTTAACAGCTGTGCATCAGTAAGTCATTAAAAATATCTGAATTTTAATCACTTATGCTCTCTCAAACACTAGATTAGTGGTATGTCCCCCTCAGACGTGGAATTAGCACAAAATGATGTGAGCACCTGAGAAATACCCTGTAACCCCAGCTCAAGAGGAGTCTTGGTACTGAGAAGTCAGATTCTACATGCAGTGGGTGCCTCCTGCCTGAGTGCATTCTGTCAGCCCTTTCATTTGCTTTCTGGATGAAAAAACAGGCAATTTGGAGCTCTCAGAGAAGGAAGGAGGAGGAGGAAGCGTGCAAGGAAACTTGCTTATTTGCAGGTTTCACTGAGGGCAGTGAGAGCTGTAGAGTCCAAAACTTCTGGGAATAATAATAATAATTACAATAAAACTCCAAAAAAATGAAGGCTTGATTAATCTCCTCCTAAAAAAGCAGACTTTTAAGTAAGTCATAAATCCTATTTTAGAAATTGTATTAACTTTTCACAACAGCTTGGAGCTGATTATCTTATTCCCTCCTCTAGCATTCCAAGTGCCTCAGTCTCCACAATCAAAAAGAAGAAACTAACAGGTATTTATGACAGGCTTGGTGGGAATCTGGACTTTGCAGAAATCCCAGCAAAAAGAGAAGGTGTGAATGGTAATTGTGAAGAGGCTGGGGTACCAAGGGCAGCTTACTTACACTACCTTAAAACAACCTGAGGCACAAGCTGTACCTTTCCAAGTGTTGTAATAGTAAATAAAAGTAATAATCCTTGGAGTTACTAATGCTCTGAGCAGTGCTGCTGACCAGTCACATAACCCCTTGAAGTCCTATGGGCAGGAGAAAAAGTGACTCCTAATTCCACATTCCTGTTTCATGCAACACTGCAAGAAGTGAAGCATGCAGCGTAAGCACACAGCAGTTTGTATGATCACACAAAAAAGAATTTTTTCAGCCCCCAAACAAAGTACTTATCACTTGGGTCAACGGATCTCAGAATTTAACAGACCAAATTAACAAGGAAATGCATGTTTTATACTATTTTTAACACTAACAAGATGAATGATGGATGAACCCAAGTTTTTCCAAGATTAATTTAAATATAGATGTAATCACAGCAGGCAGCAGTTCAGAGCAGAAGCCGTGCCAAGTGCACGTGGGGTCCTGTCTCTCCTCTTTGACTGCTGAGACTCATTTCCAAGGTCCCCAACAGCAAATATTGTAAATCCCACCTCGTTTTTCCTTTCTCCTGCATTGTTTGTGGCTCAAAACCTCAGCTCACAAGTCCTGCACTTGGACAGTATCAGGTGTGTGCCTGTGCAGGTGGATATGCTCTATCTATGGGTAGCTAGATCAATACATGATTGACTCTCAGAGAGGAAAGAAACAACATCAGTGAAGAGCAACAGAGTCTACCCTGAGCTAAGTTTTTCCCCAGTCAGACTCAGAAGTTTAGCCCCTATTTTACAGCAAAGTTCAGGTCTGTAATTTTTACCAACTATGCAACTGATGCTCTCATTTTCTCTTATCTGATGAGAATAAATACATTTTCTCCATGTATACATTGATTTTTTTAAACTGGCCTCTCAATTTTATTTTCCTCAGGTAAATATCTGCTGGATTAATATTCCAAGAAGAAGAATAGCTTATAGTAGCAAGCATAAGTATCTGTGGAATTGCAATACCAACAAAGCAAAGACATATAATTTCCTAAAGTTGATTTTCATAATGTGCAAAAAGCCTGGTGTTTCCCAGTCTCATAAAGCATCCAGCCAACACAGGGACTGTATAAAATGAATATCCTCTCAAACAAAAGCCCTCTGGATTATGAAGCTGTACAAATTTTGTGACCTGTACAAACGAGAGCATGCTTCTATCCCTGAAAAGGCAGCTAAATAATTACAGGTCTAAGAAACACTACTTGATTTGGTTTAGATGATCTCTTGGCCGAATCCACAAGTTGAATTAGAACGAAAACAGAAGACAGTTCACTTGTTAACATCATGAACTAAAGAGATCCAAAGCGTAGTTGGAATCTCAGCTGTGAATGCCAGCATACAAAATCCATCAGCCTACAGGACCGCATGTGTGTAGCATGCACACATCTCTGCTGTATTATCGGCAAAAATTAAAGGAAAAACAAACTCAAGAGGATGCTGCCACAGGAAATCTCATCTATGTTCAGGCTGGTAAAGCAAGTAAACATATTCACAAGGCTGGTATGAACTAGGAACGTTTTCATTCCTCAGTCCAACTTCAGGAAAAAGCAGAAACGGAGTCCTCTGTTCCAAACCCCAATATTTTAAGTTCTCCGGCAGCACAAGATCAGGTAATTAGCAAAAAACCAAAAGATGACGAAATGAAGCCAGATAAATAATAAATATCTACATATATAAGCACACAGCAAGCAAGATAATGAAAAGTTAGCTGGATTTACCGTTTTAATTATCCAAGTGGGTGGTTTGTTTGGGTTTGGGATTTTTTGGGGGGGAAAACGTCGGGAGCTGTTTTCACGAGGATTCATCCATACGCATCCGCACCGCGGCAGGCGCCGGTCCCGGAGCGCGGCGAGCGAAGCGTTTCCCTCCGCAGCCGGCGCTGCCCCCGCCAAAAATGAAACGGGGGAAGGCGGGGAGGGGCGGGGAAGCGGCAGCCGGCGGGGAAAACCCCGGCGCCGCCCCGAGCGCTCCCTGCCCGGCGCTGCGGCCGCGGCGGCTCCGCGCTCCCCGCAACTTGCGGGAGCGGCGGGGCGGTGCCGGGGGCGAGCCGGGAGGGTGCCCGGCAAGGATGCCCGGAGCGATGCCCGGCGGGATGCCCGGCGGGATGCCCGGCGTGCTCCGCCCGCGGCTCCCGGGATGCGCCCACCTGCAGCCCCGGTGCGATGCTGACCGCGGACCCTGCGCTTGTGCCGCCTCCGCGGCTCCGGGGCTGGGAGGGGCCACCCGCGTCCGCCGGAGTGGGAGGGGGGACCCTGGTGTATCCTGCGCTGGGTGGAAAGGCTGCTGCCTGGAGCGGGGGTGAAGGGAGAGGTCTGATTCCAGCGCCCGACTTGTGTGGGATTCGGGATCTTCACAAGTGCGTGCTCGTGGGTGAGGCTGTGAACCTCCTCCGAAAGGTCACGGCCGGGCTGGGAGGAAGGGGTGCCAGGGTGCCCGTAAAGTGGTGCAGAGGTGGACAAGCAGGTGCTCAGTCCTTCTGCAGAGAAACAGCGCAGCTGTCAGAGTCGTATATTTGGACCTGGAGTGGGTGATGCCTCGCCGAGGAGCTCAGACGCGCCTGGAGTTGTGACCTGCTGTCCCCGGGCTGAGCCCCGGCTCTCCAGCACCCACCGACGCTCGCACACCCACCCCGTGCCTTCTCCCTCCCTCTGCTCGGCGCTGGGCGCCGGCACTCACACTCAGCACCTCTCAGGGCTGTCTCCAGCCCGTCATCTGCGAGGGCTGAGTGCCACCCAGACAACCTGTTCGCAGGCAGTGCTTTGAGCTCCTCTTTGCAGGCTGCTCGCAGTTCCCTGCCTTGGTGCCAGGTAATCCAGAGTGCTACTCTGTGCCCCTCCCTTTAGCTCCTGATGTTTATTGTTTGCCTGGACCTCTGTTTATATGAGTTTTTGCTGCTGAAGCAAACCCAAAACGTGTTTCAGTGAAACCAGCCCCTACATCCTATTACAAACATTTACTCCACAAAAACTTAAAAGGGTTGAAAGTACTAGAAGGTAATTTCTAGTGTTGTTTATTAAGAAAAGCCAAGTCTGTAAAGACAGAAGTTCTGACAACTACCTGCATCACACAGCCACATTGTAGCTTCCTCAGTCTACTTAGATGCATTTCCCCCGGGTCATTTGGTGCCTGCCAGGCGCTAAACTTGCTGCTTAGGACATGTCTTCTGTAGGTTTTTAAAGTTCCAGTTTCATAAGAGCTGAACACTGTTTTGCCTTTTGCAGGTTTTGGCACTAGTGAATACAGTCTCCTCTCTCAGCTACGTGCATCACTGGCTATTGTTTGAATTAATGCATTATACCACCAGTGACCTTAGAAATGGCAGAAATAATAGCAAAACATTCCTGCTCTGTCCATTGCTCCTGACCAGGAAGAGTCAACTGTTTGATTAATCTCTGCACTATAGTCTGCATCTGGTGTTCGACTGATGCCATTACACTCAGTCCAGCAGGAATGTGAAAGTGCCTCTCTAGAACTGACAATTTAGTATATTATTTTTCTGCTGTGTCTGTAAACCTTTAAAATGTATTTTCTCCTAGGGAAAACTGCCTGAGTGACATCGATGGTGGCAGCATCTCTCTAGTAATTCCCAAAACAGTATTCAAGGGCATTGGATGTCACAGTGAAAGCAAGTAGTCTCTGCATCTCCTTCAAATATCTCCTTAGGACCTCTTGCTTCCTGTGGAGTTTGCTAAGAGTTTCCTGTTGTTATTTTGTGTGCTGTTTTGGTTTCAAACTGTGGCTCATCCTCAGACTGTGCCCTGCTCAGTGCAGTGACATCTTGTTCAGCTGCTGTGCCTCACAGAAATAGATTTGATGGTAGCACGGGGCTTTTCTGTTTTGATCATATCAGCTAGCAATTGAAAACTTATTTTTCTGAGCCAATTTTTTGTCATTGTCTTTTGCACAGGAACGGCCATGCTGGGGCAGGCAGAAATTCCTTCTGGGTCTGTTGTTTTCTCCCTGAGGAGGGCTGGCAGTGGGTACTTAGGAAAAGAGTACGAGACCTGGGCAAACACAGGGAGATCCTTGTCCTGAAACATTCTCTCACGTGTCTGAAGCTTAGGCAATACAGGTTTGAAACACTGCCTGTGCCTTTGTATCTAACCACCCTGAGGGATCTTTCTTTAAAGAGCATCTACAGGTGGTTTTTGAACACATTTATGCTTTTGGTATCTGCTTTGTCACTCCAGCAAGGAATTCTACAGCACATGTATCCATGGGGCTTATGGAAAAGTGTTTCTTGGTTGTTTTAAACTTCTTTCAAAAAAACGTGTCAAGCTGAAAGTCAAGAAGTGGTGGGAAAGTTTTACTTAGCTTAAGGGATATTTGTGTTAGTTTAGATAAAGTTATTTAATCCCCTGTATGAAACTAAAAAATCCCCAAACAAACAGAAATGGTTAGTTGAAATTAAGTAAGCAGGGTTTATTGGGAAAGAATGTCCACACATCCTATGTACTTAAAATCTCAAGTTTTTGGATACAGTCTTTTTGCCCTGAATTTGCATAACACCTGCTGCATTAAAGTCATGATCCTGGACTCAGGCTCTAAGACACTATGACACTAAAATGGCAATAATGGATTGTTTGAATTGTAAAAAAAAGAAAATTAAAAAATTATATGGTCGCTGGTCTCTGAGCTGGTGTGTAAAGCTGGTGTTGGAGAAAAGCAGGACAGGGAACAGTCAGTTTAACACCTTATCTGAAATTCCAGTATCCCACTGTGAAGTCCAGGTTGCTTTCCTCTTTCTCAAACTGCCTCCCATGGTTATGGAGTGAAAGAAGCACTGGAGCTTGTTTGTAAGTCACCATCATTTGTAACCTCTCCTCCCTTCTTGACAGTGTAGACTCGATACATCTGAAACTTCTGGGGGTTTCCATCACATTTAAATTCCCCTTGTGCAATAAATCAGGTGGATAATTTGTATTTCCTGTATGGCATCCCTTTGCAGGCTCTTTTCCTTTCTGGGATGTTTCTTTCCAGGGATGTCAAGAAGCTGTAGTTCTCTGGTTCTTCATCCTTTCCCATTCACTTAGGTGGATCAGGTTGCTGAAGATTGCTTGCTGATGCCTTTCCTCTCTTCTTGGGTTGT
The DNA here is from genome assembly GCA_013397295.1 of Polioptila caerulea. Lineage (NCBI taxonomy): Eukaryota > Metazoa > Chordata > Aves > Passeriformes > Certhiidae > Polioptila > Polioptila caerulea. Next base: position 180,255 of record VYXF01011497.1, on the reverse strand, counting down.
AGCTGCAGGTCTGGAAGTTAATCAGATTGGAATGCTGGAGTTTTTTCCCTCCTGTTCTTCCTCCTTACCTCTCATATTATCTCCTTACCTCTGCTGATATTAGCTGTGACAGAGGGACAAAGGAAAGTTTCAGTGAGGTTTTTACAGTTGTGACACCACTATGCCCTCCATCAGATCCCCTCTGGATGCATTTGCTTTCTGGGGAGTGGAGAAGAGGCCCTGAGCACATTTGTGTGGATATAACCAAAGACACTAAACAGAAAATAAAACAGCTTGAACTGATGTAAGAAATTAATGTGGCAGATACTGCTGTCAGAAAAATTTCCTCCCACTGGGTTTATGAAAGGCAAGTATAAAAGTTGCTGTTTAGTCTCTAGGGCCACACTATCTTGTGCAAGATGCTCCTCCGTGGCAGTGGCATTTATTAGGGCAATAACTCAGCATTGCAGGGGGTGCACATCCTTTTTTGATTTTTACTGCTGTGCTCTTAGAAGAGATCTAGCTGACCATTTCCCCCTGCTTTTACCCTTTTGCTTTCCTCTCTGAGCATATCTGTCTGTTGTGCATATCCTGACTAGCTCATGTGGGGTGAAGGGAGTGGAGTGTGACACCGAGATTTGGGGCAACCTCAGCCCTAGGATAAAACCCCCTCAGAGCAGTGTGAGGAGTCTCACTGGCTTGGTAGACAGGAAAGATGAAAAGGAGGTGGCTGAACAGTGTTTGGCATTAGAGCCATCTTTCGTAGCTGTTGCTGAGTCCCAGGATGACCTAGAGCCTGATTCCTCACAGTTCTTGCCTTTTCTACTTTACCTACACATTTGGGATAAACTATGCCATGCAGATGCCAGGTTAGCTCCGGTTAGATGACAGGGGTTATGATGTTTTTATTTGCAATATGATGTCTAGAGAGGTGAGAGTTGACTCTGCCTTGCACAGCCATCATGTGCTGTGGTGTGCCCTTAACCAGGGTCAGAGGAGCAGGTCAGGGGAGCAGGGACAGACCATCTGCAGTGTGCAATACCAGGTGCCCAGCATCTCAAAATCAGACCATTTGTTTGCATCCTTTAATTAAAGCACTCTTAGTTCACTCAAAGGCTGGTTATTAAGCGAGAATGAAGATTGCTGCTTAGGAAAACAGATGATCATTTTTGCTTAATGAAATGTGTGTGTCATTGCTATCTATCTAAAGAGGGAAAAACGTGAAGACGTTTGTTCTCTGTAAGCAATATTTACACTCCACGGGTCCAAACCTGCTCTCATCACAGAGGCCAAGGCATTAAGCTCAAGGTGCCCTCCAGCACACTTAGCAGGGGCTGTGGGGCAGGGTGTGGTGTGTTGGTATTCCTGAAAGAAATCTGGAGAAGCTAAGGCTGCCTCTTGGAAAAAAGGAAATGCCACTAACATCTATTATGTTAGATGGTGGGAAAGGAGATGCCCAGCCCTGGCGACTGAAGAAAAAGACTCAAATTTTAAAAAGCATGAATGTTGCCTCACAATAGGGAAGAAAAAGCAGAATGCAGTGAGAAATCACTCATGAAGAAAAGCATGGGTCTTACTGTTACCAGAAAAATTCATTAGAGTTTTCAGAATGTGGAAGCTGGATATGACACACAGCTGAGAGGGAGGACAAGGATGCTTATGTCTTAATTTATTATGTCAGCAAGAAGTTTATTACCTCTTTCTTAGATTTAATAACTTCAATTCCAGTTGTCCAATGGGACTTTGGTGGCTTTCTTCATGCCAGCATATATCAGAGTGTATATTCATGTATTGGAAAGAACTACAGGAGCTGCCAAAGTCCCTGTACTTTCCTCCTACTTCCAAAAGTGAGGATGTCCTCCATATTTCATATATTTCTAAAGTTCAGATTCTATGAAATACAGTTATTTATCCCAAGTGATAACTGCTTAAGAAGTAGGTGGATATGACAGCCCTGAGTGGACATGGTGGTGTTTGGTCAAAGGTTGGACTCAGTGACCTTGGAGGTCTTTTCCAACCTTAATGGTCCTATGATTTTATGAAATCTATTTTTAATTATAACAAAGAACATAGAAAAACTTGAGATGAGCGCCACTAGAAATCTTGATCATTTTCACTGCCCTATTACTGGCTAACTACATTTAACAGATGACTTATTTAGGCAGATTGTTGTCTCTGGGAATGTATGTTTTTATTTTGTGAAAATGGTATTTTCCAGTTGGCTGGGTGCTGCTGTTCTGTCAGCTGCTCTGATCACGTTTGCACACACACACAAACACACAGGGCACGTGGTATAAGAGCAACATACAACTGGAAAAGGAGGAGTTTGACCAGAAAAGGGGAAAATTGCTAATTACAGAGCAAAATGGTGTACAATATCCTGACAGCTACAGTAACAGCGCCCTTACAGCAGATCATTAAACCCATTAAAATTCTATGGTTTTATGAAGAGGTAAAAAAATATCCCAAACTCATTCTGATGTTACAACACTCCTACCCTTTGGATAGTTTAGAAGCATTTTGTACAGACTCCTGTCTAGAAAACCCAGAGCTTTATTCCCTCCAATGAGCTACCAGAACCATTTTGATAAGAAGCACTCTGGTCTCTGCCCAAGCGTGCTGACCACTTACTGGGCTGATATTGTTCTGATTCAGATTTGTTGAAGATTTACTGAAGTCTGTGGGGTTCAGTTGCTTTCACTGAGAGTGAGAGTCTTTGTCATATTCAAGATAGTTTTAAAACGAGTAAGAACTTGCTGAAGGGAATAACTGCCTCCACCTGATGTAAAAAAAGCAGGTCTAACAATGCAAATGTTAAGAGTACTTAAATCTGTTTTCTTCAGTAAAGAAAAAGTCATCTATATCAGTCATCAGGAATGACAAAGGAGGTTTCTACATAACCTTATTCAAAATGAACCTAGGATCTATGCAGGAGAAGAATCAGAAAAAGCCAAACAGCAGAGGAGTAATAAATCTTCTAAGGTGGCTAAATGGTATGCATGCATTTATTCCAGTGCTGTCAAGTCTAGCATCCCTTGCTCTAAGTTTTTTTTACACTTTTCTTGGACATTTGTCATGATTTTGACTGAATGAGACCAACATGACTTTTTGCTCAGCTAGATCAGTGTTTGCCACTGTTTGCTTCAACCAAGGGCTGACTGCCACAAAGACTGCAAGACTTCTTATTAAAAAAAATTCTTCTCCCCTTCCCTTACCCTGCTTAATTCAGCATATGGGGTTTGCACGACCAGGTTTTGATGGTGGGGGTCTGCAGGGGTGGCTTCTGTGCGAAGCTGCCTCTGTGTACAACAGAGCTAAAGCCAGGTGGCTCTGAGACAAGAGCGCTGCTGGCCAAGGCCAAGCCCCTCAGGGATGGTGGAACAGCCTTTGGGATTATGAAGGAGGAGGAGGAAAACCTGCACAACAACCTGTGGTTGGAGAGAGAGGTGAGAAGGGAAGAAACAGTTCTGCAGACAGTGGAAAATGAGGGGCAGGAGGTGCTCCAGGCCCTGCAGCTGAGATTCCTCTGCAGCCCTTGGAGGATCACAGGGACACAGAGATCCACCTGCAGCCCATGGAGGCTCCCACAGTGGAGCCTGATATTGAAATGCAGAGAGAGGAGCCCACGCTGGAGCAGTTTGCTGGCAGAACCCCAGGGCCTATGGGGATTGCACACTGGAGCAGTTCATGAGCAGCTGCAGCCTGGGGGAACTCACTGAAATTTGTGGAGAATGTCTCCTGTGGGAAGGACCCCACGCTGGAGTAGGGGAAGGGTGTGAGGAGCTGCAGAGACAAGATGTGAGGGGCTGAGCACAGCCCCCACTCCCTCTAGCCCTGTGCTGCTGGTGGGCAGGAGGGAGAGAGAATTGCCAGTGAAGTTGAGCCTGAGGAAAAGGGCTTTGGTGGGTAATAAAGCCATTTCCCCAAGTCAAATCTGTTCTGCAGGTGAGTGACCTCTCCCTTTTGTATTAGCCCTTTGATATATTTTCTCTCTGTTTTCCAGCTGAGAAGGGGAATGATAGACCAGCTTCCATGGGCACCTGGTGTCAGCCCACCACATCCAGAAAGATATTAAAAAAATTTCCAATCCAGCTTGCCACTAAATAGCTTCTACTGCTTTTCTTAAAGAAATCCTTCTGTATGGTTGGTTCTGATTGACTAAAAAAAAAAATAGCTCACACAAGAGAGAAAACATTTAATATAAGTTAAAATTATTAGATTTGCTCAGATATCTCTGAGTCTTTTTGTTTTCTGCTGCTTTGATTAATATTTTGAAAATTGCATTGGAAAATAAATAGCCTAGGGACATATTTATTGCAAAGGTTTTGAATTTTCCATTATTAAACAGCTTGACTGTGTTGCTCTTAAAACAGACTGAGCTCAGGTGAGGAAATGGAAGAATAGATGAGACAAACATTCTAATGACTTCTAAATAAATGCATCTTTCCATGACAGTGTTTGTTTTTAAAGATCCCACTCTCTGAAACAGCTTCTTGCATCATTAGTGACTTGTGTATAGCTGGCTGATTGTTCATCTTCTTTTGTGCAAAAGCCTGGTGCATTTGCTTTGAGTACAAACTACAGAATGAATGTGTTTGAGATTTTAAAAGTCTCTGTTTTCTAAAAAGCAGCTTTGTCACCAAGTTACATCTCTCAAAATGGGTAAGATCATTTTTTTTCCTCTCAGTTTCTTGACTTGTAAAAATGTAAATGATATTTTAGGACCCTCCCCCACTCGTCTATCTATGTTTTCCTCCATCTCTGAAAAACATACTATTTTGAAGTTCAGATGAGTGTCAATCTGTAAAAAGTCCTGCTGGGAGAATATAGGTAAAGCTTTGTGGTGTTATCTCTTTGCATAAATCACTAGATTAAGCCTTTATTTTTCAAGAGACATTTAAATGTAACTTTGTAAGCGATGATGAGATTGTCAGGGGGAAGCACTAGTGGAGAGCAGGTTTCAAAAAAATAAAATAACAGAAAAAGTGAACTTAGATTTATATTGATTGGCTGCATGTTGGATGGGACCCCCCACAAGATCTGAGGCTGATAAAGTCCATGGTCATTCCCTACATCCAGCCTTACACTTATTTAAAATAGAGGGAAAACTTGTAGGGATCGTTGCCTTCCACCAAAGACAAGAAGGTTGAGGAAGTTATTGGCAGTTGTGCTTTTGCCATGAAAAACTTTAGCTAATTGTCCCATTGTTTCCCAATAGAAAACCACCTCTGTTAAGTTTTCTGCCTGGCATTACTCATCCCTGTGCCTCCCCTCTTTTTTTTTCTGATGATGCTGGGCTCTCTCTGTCTCCATGGAGCTTTGAACATTTTTCTTTCAGACATTTCCTGGGAGCATCCACTTTCTACATATGTTTCCTATCCTTCCATTTATGTTCTTCTGTCTCTTCTACCTTGCAAACCCCTGCATGCTTCCAAAGATATTAGACCTTCACCTGCTCCCTCATAAAGAAAGATGCCTTCTGAGCTTGTTCTTTCCTCTGATTCCTGTGTTGTGTGTGATTTTTTGCTTTTTCAGTCTTTAATCTGCTCCTCCACCTCCAACAAAACCTTTGGTCTTAACATTTAGTAGGGACAATCTTCAAAATCATTTTCATATCCTTAGGGTAGGTCTTGCTTCTTATTCCTGTTTTGTCCTAGAATAGCCTAGAATCTTTATGAGGAATAGTAAAATATCATTAGGACATCTGTCACATCCATAATCTTGAGTTTTATTTGATATAGGAGTGACCAGTGTCTCATGAGTTTGTTCCTGACATCATCTGTGTGGAGCCAAGCTACTGTTTTCCTTGAACTTTAAACCTTCTTGGTTTGCATTACTTTTATGAAACTGTCTTTGCAAGGAACAAAAGAAGTCTTATGTGAAAACCATGATTCTTGCTACATGTTTTTCCTGAACTTTTATGGACACACACACATGTATATGTGTATATATATAATTAACATGGGAACATCATTCATCAGTCTTTGGGAGATGCTTATGAGGGAAAGCACTTGACGTTAATAAATAAACAAACAAATAATAAATAAATAATAAAACACATTCAAAACTATAAACACATTACTTTGAGTTCACAAATGTAACTGTTGGTCTGCATTGTAGACTAGGTGGAGCTTGAGGATGGGATGCAGCTGACTTTGTTATCAGATCCAGGTGGGAAACAGGTGATTTCTATAAAGCAACAGAAACCAGGAGTTGGGTTTACTTGTTTGGAGGAGGTCTAGGGAGCTCTGAACTGCTTTCAGCCTGCCTGGGCTGTGTGGCCTCTCTGCTTCAGCAGTAAAGGGCATCCTGAAAATAACACCTTAGTGGCAACTCTACTTCCTCTGGGTAAGTTGAATCCGCTTGTTTTGGTGCTCTGCAACTGAAAGTTTAGTTACTGGGAGAGGAGAGGATGGGAGTTTGGAGTTGGAACCCGAAGTGGCAGCATTCAGGCTGTGGACAAAGGATCAGGCCTGGGGGATGCCAGGGAAAAGGCGAGTACTGCTGGCTTCATGGAGTGTCTCTGATCTAGCTCAGAGAAGTCAGGGTAAGGAGGGGTATGGCTGATACATTTCCATTTTGTCCAGGTTAAGTGCAGGTGAATGTAGCACCTGGTTCCCATATCTGGAGGGCATCACCTGCAGGGATGGGCTCCAGCCTCACTGTGTGCTGCCTCAGGGGCCTCTTGGGTGAACAGTCTTGTCTTTGCTGCTCATCTCAGTGTCACTGTTGCCTGACTCTCGAGGTTGTTTGAAGAAGCAAAGCTTTGATGTGTGTTGTGACTCTTGTATTTAAAGGTGAGGAAAGTATCTGGGTCTGTTGGGAAGGCCTTGCTGTTGGTGGGTGCTGTGGCCTTGAGTGGAAGAGTTTGTGCCAATAACTGAGGGATGAGCAGTGCTATTATTCTGCAAAGCTTAAGCTTCAGCTGAGCATGCTTTTGATAACATAGAATTATATTTTGCCATTAACCTTGAGACAAACATTTGGAATTAAGGCAAATAAATGCTTTGATGCTCTGAAAAGACATTTTAACTCTGTGTATGTGTTTTTGTTCTCTGGTTATAATTTACCACCCTTAAATCAGAGCCCGTGGAGATGATGGAAATAGGAATAGATTGGACTTAATGAAAATTTAAAAAAAATTAAATAGTGAAATAGTCTGTAATGGGCTTTGGTGTGGCACAATAGAGGTTGGGCAAGAGTACCTGATTAGTTTTCTGTGTAGCTGTTTGTAGTTAATGACAGCTTATGGAAGGGTTCTGAATACTGCTGGAAATGCCAACCCTGCAGAACTAGCATTTTCCCACACTTATTTTCCTAAGCAAAACTGTCCCTTTGTGATAACTCTTTCTAATATAAGCTTGGAAAGAAACAAAAGATTTAGCAGAGTGGCACCTGTGGCATTACTGATAGGTTGTTCCTGGGAGGATGCTGTATTCTAATGAAAGATTTTTAACATTCTTTTGACTCTTCCTGCTCTCCCACTGCTTAAAGCTGACTTTCCTTTATGCTTTCTTGGAGAACTTGTATATTCTGACCTTTAGAATGTGCTGTTTATTGATGATGATCCAACATATGTTTAAGAACATTTATTTTGCTGAATACTATGCTGAAGCACTACAAGTTTTGCAGAAAAGACCACAAACATGTTGTGCATTAATTATTTGATGTAAAACTCACCCAGTAGAAAACTGTTGGATGACTACTTCTGTCTAAAAATGTACCTGTGGTCTCTGGAAAATGAAAGTCATTTTTTGCTTAGGGTATTTGTAGGGATATGCAAAATATTTTCAGGATTCGTTCCTTTGGCTTGGCAAGTTTATATAGCAAATGTGAGCGGCTATTTTATGATGTTTACTCAGGCCCTACTAATTTTTGGGCCCCTAAAATTCCTTGTAGTGTGGATGAAAAAAATCATGGCTCGTGATGGTTTTGGCTTAGGTAACTTTCTTCCCAGCAGCTAGCAGGGGGCTGTGCTCTGGCTTTATGCTGGGGGCAGTGCTGATAATGCAGGGATGTTCCCCTGACTGCTGGGCAGAGCTTGCACAGAGCCAAGGCCTTTGCTGCTTCCCACCCCAGCAGCGAGTGGGCTGGGGGGTCAAGGAGGCAGGAGGGGACACAGCCAGGACAGGGGACCCCAGGGATATCCCAGAGCAGAGGGTGCCATGCTGGGTGGGAGGAGGAGGAGGAAGGGGGAGCCCTGAGAGCGATGGAGTTTGACTTCCCGAGTCACCGCTACGCGTGACAGAGCCCTGCTCTCCTGGGGATGGCTGAACACCTGCCTGCCCACAGAAAGGGGTGAATGAACTCCTTTGTTTCCATCTATGGCCTTTTCTTTCCCTATTAGACTGTCTTTATCTGAACCTGTGAGTTTATTCTCACTTTTAGCCTTCTGATTCTCTCCCCCATGGCACTGTGGGTGAGTGAGCAGGCGGCTGTGTGGGGCTGGGCTGAGCTCAGCTCATTAAACCACGATGCCCTGAAGTACAATGAAACACAAAGATTAGTTAGGACAGAAACCTGTGATTGCTTTCAGCAAAGGTCATCAGAGAATGTCCATACTTGTTTATAAGTTTGTTGCTATCATGCTGCTGTTTCAGTAAACCCCTTCTCTTGAAAGGTGAGAACTGAAGGAGAACACAGTGTTCTCTTCTGTCTAGATTTAAGTGAGTCACCTGGTTGATGCCTTTACAGCAATAATATAACTGCCTGATAATGGTTTGTAGTGTGGTTTTTTTTTTCTCCCCCTTCTCCTTGACTCACTAAGAATGAAAACTGCTCCGCAGGATTAAAACATGCAAGAATGGGGTGGAAATTCTAATCTTCAAGACTGGCTTAATTTCAGAATAGCTGTGGGTGAATGGAATGCTGCATGCAATTAATGTACTTAAAATTCACTATCTATTTCTGATGCATTAGGGAGTGTTGGGGTTTCTCTTCCAAAGCTTGCTCTGAAGTCTGAAAATAGAAAAGCAACTTTTTAATACAATGTAAGGCTGAACATACGAACTGTACCTCTATGAAACTTGGCAATGATTTATTTTTATAACCCAATAAAATAGAATGCATTTTTTCAATTTGTTCTGCTTGCATTGTTGCAAAGTACTCCCACTTTTTACCCCCTCAAGAGTGAAAAACAATTCCTTGTAAATGCTTTTCACTGAACAAACGGTTAGATATAAGTTACACCACTTGCTTTAAGCACCTGTCCAAGGATATGCACTGCTAATAGCTTTTTTCTAACAAAACTTAATCAATAAACATTAACTGGGCAATTGGAGAATGCAGGTTATTTGTTTTATTGTGTATCACTAAATAACATTTTCGAGTTTGATGATCAGCCGACCTTCTGAATTTCAATTTCTGCCAAGCCTGATTTATTATTGTTTTTCTTCTTCAAAGTGATTCATATCAACATCAGGGTGGATTTTTCTACTGTACTGATATAGCAGTTAATAAATTTTATCAAAACTTACAGAACTTGGTCAAATATATGCAAATGTCTTATTTGTATGCAGCAGATTTTGCACACTCAATTTTGTGAATGTAAAACCCAAATGATGCTATTAGAATTTTGCTCAAGGCTGAGATGCTATAAAAGAAACTTGAGAGACTTAAGAGTTTTGCAGAGCTTTTTTTTCCCCTAATATCTATAAGTCTTGATATAGCGTATGTACATCCACCTCTCTGTGTACAATATTCAATATATTGTCCCATTATGCCTTCACACCAACATCTGTCTGTGCATAAATTGGTCAATGGTTCTTGTGTTTTGCTCCAAATCCAGCACTGTCATTCCTCCAAGCTCAGGCCAAGGTGAGAGAGTTAGGAACTGCACTGGGAGTGTTCTGGGATTGATGTGCAGTCAGTAACTGCTGTGAAAATGTAAAGGCTGTTTTGGAGCTGCCCTGGGCTTCTTTGGGGGAGCCTCTCTGTACAGCTCCTCCCTCCACACCACCATCCGTCTTCAGAAATCTCGCCTCATCCTAGTGAGTTCTTGAAGTGTTTCTTGCATTAGTCTCTGAAATATTTATCATTTCTGTCAGCAGACAACTTGTTTTCGTTTCTTTCCCCTCTCTGGCAACTGTGCTCTGGTCAGGACCCCTGAATCCTGAACAGCTGGAGGGGATCTTACTGGGCTTTGGTGCCCAGTGAGGTGAACATCGGTTCAGCCTGTGGAAAAGCAGCCCAGCTCTTCAGAGGAGCTGTTCTCTCCCAGAGCTGCTACAATAGCCAGAGACCCCTCACTGATTATTTATAACTACATGAAGATTAACTATCCTAATTTCTCCTGTGGAAAAGTTGGAAATAACTTGCTTCCTGAGGAGGTGCCATGCAATCCCCGAGTATCTGTTCAGGTGGAGGAATTCATTGTGTGAAATGACCTGGAGCAAATGGGAAATAATTGGCTGAACTTGCCTGGTATCCAGAGGAAAGGAATTTTGCTTCAGAAAGGCCTAAAGATGTGGAGGTGCTGATGGTTTGGGGAGGGAGTTATGGTTTGTACAGCTGATCTCTGCCCTAAAGTCCTCCTGGTGTCCTTGTGCAGGGTAATAACCAGTCACTAAATACAGCATGTGGGCTTTTTTCTTTCCTCCATGGTATGTATAATTTTACTTAGAGTTCAGTGACTTTAATTACCTGCAAGTCTGAAGTTACTGACAGACAGCTTTAATGCAAGGCAAATAAAGCACTAGGCATAATGCAATTTTTGGCTAATAGTGATGATAGTTTTGAAGCACTACAGGAGTCTGTTGATGCTGCAAACTTTTTTTTTTTTTTTTTTTAAAT
>VYXF01011497.1:112450-169433 GCA_013397295.1 Polioptila caerulea | reverse complement strand
ACTTTTTTTTTTTTTTTAAATTATGGCAGAAACCTAATTTTTCTGTATGATTGCTATGTTAATTTGAAATGCTTACTAGCTAACACTGTAAATAAAAGCTGATATCTGGCTTCACAAATATATGGATGACAAAAATGAAGCAACTTTATACAAAAATTATGCCCACGGACTAGAGACATTTTTTTTCCTTTCACACAGATCATCCCTTGTTTTACCTACTATTATTATCTTTCATCTCACTGACCTGTGTCATACTGGACATGCCTTAAAATTATCTCAATGGTCTTTAAGAAACAGGCAACAACTATGTGGCCACAACTTGATAGTAAATAGTCACTGCAAGATGCACGTTAAGTTTCCATTTTTAATATCTGAAATAATATTTTGGGAATTAATCTTGATTTTTGAGTTTTGGACTTGAAAGGGTTTTCTAGAAACAGAAAAAAAATCCTTTAAGCCATGTTGACAGCTGCTACGTGTAATGTTTTTATTTTCTAATCAATAGTCTAAATGGAAATTACTGATTACTTTTCTTCTTCCAGTGAGAGTAAAACATTAATAAGAGAGGAATGTTCTAGTTTTGCAGGGAACATGTTTAATGCAGTTATTAATCACCGAAATAGGAGGAACCATCACCTCAGATTCCAAGTATCCTTCCTACAGCAGTATAAATGAGACAAACAAAACACATCGTTAAATTGCAGGTAAAAGAGAATTTCTCTTCAGAAAAAAAACAGCTTGGTGAAATTCCAGGCTAATTCCTGAGTAAACAGCAGTTTGAGATATTTGAAGGGTAGGATTGTTACCAGAAGCATTGCACAGTGAAGGGACAAACCTTTTTGGAAGCTGTAATGCTTGGGCCTGCCCAGGAGTCTGGATAGGATCAGGGAAGATGGGTTATCAACCTCATGCTGCATTTCTCTGATCAATTAAATATGTACACCATGAGCAATTCTTCATTTCTGGTGTTTTTTGTTCTCTTTTGGGTTTTTTTTTGGTTGGTTGGTTTGTTTGTTTTAGTCTTTTTTGTTTCATTCTTTTTTTTTTCTCCTCTTTCCTCCTTTTTTTGTCTTCACATTAGATTGGAAGTTTGGCTTTAATAATAATAATAATGTTCCTTGGTGATGGGTGTGTATGTGTGCACGATTTGGTTGTACAGTACGAGGTGCAAAGCCAGGATTTGGCTGACACCGTGATGCAGGAGAAGTTAAACCAGAGATAAGATTATTTTTATTTTAGTGTCTGAGTGCTTTAAGAGCTTGTGGGTCAAGCAAAAGGCAGTTAGGAGGTGATATGCCTTTTTTCCTGGGGATGATAATTGAGCTGTGTTTCCTGGGACAAGAGCCTCTGTGAATCTCAAGCTGTGCTCTAGTGTGTTGTCAGCTCCTGAGGAGAGGGATTAGAGGATGCTTTGGATAAGGCAGGGCAAGGGCCTTGAGGAAGACTGAGAGGGGAAGATTCCCTGGCTTTAGTGTCCTCCTGGCAAAAACAAGGAGTCTTGGCTGTCTTGTAACTGTCATTGAAGAGATTTTCTTCTTATTTTTTCCCCCACTTGCATGTGAGAACTCATAGTATTTTAGCAGTAAAATTTTGGTTTAATCTTTGCTCCTTGTGTGTGTGTGCTGGGGAGGGGGGTTCTTCTGGAACCGTGCACTCCTGGAACATCAGGGATGGTGCTGGCAGGAGCAGCCCATGACTAAGACACAACGAACCTCTCCTGCAGCCAAAATCCTCTCTTCTAAATGCACACACTCCCTTTAACTTGTGAACGATTCTGCATGCTGACTAAGCACTTCTGCTTTCTCCCCTGCCTCTCTCTGAATTACAGTTGGCTGTAATTTGATAGTCACCTGGGGAAAGGGAATAAACGCTGGGATATTTCTTCTTTTGTGTAATAACCACAAAATGCAGCTTGCAGTGCACTCCATATTTGACTGCTTTGGAAGGAGGGAAAACTTGCTTCCACAGGGAGACAGATGCCATTTGGTATACAGCATGTTTGTGATAAAGAAATACTGCACCCGAGGGGAATTTTACTTTCTTTTCTATTTTAGAATATGGATATTTCTAGCACAAAAAACTCTGCCCACAATATGGGAACAGAAATGATGGCAAGAATTAAGAATTTAACTCTCTTGACTTTAATCAAAGAAGTCTATCAAATAGAAAGAATCAAAACTGTAGGGGGAAAAAAGTAAAGTAGAGGCTTGCAGGATGGTGTGACTTGCAGATGTAAGAGGGAAGAATTTGCACAGAGAACTGTGTTAACAGCAGTGTTGCTCTCTGAGTACCATAGAGATTGATTTCAAGAAAACAGATTTTCTGCTATGGATGGGAACCATTTATTGTTTGGGTTTTGTTTTTTTTTGCTACTTGTATATCCAAATTTTATTAGCAACAATGAAATGCATCTTAGCCTCCAGCTGGTAATCTGCAGCATCTACTTACAGCAAATAGTTGTCACTCCTGTTCTTCACTCAGTATCATTGTTTTTCAGTAAAAGAGTCTCTGCCCTCAGACTCACAGCACCACAGGTGAGGATATCACAGAGATATCTCAGCATCGTGCACCTTGTCTGCTTTATTGTTGAAAAGATCTCGTATTTAGGTTAGCAGTGGAAGGAAAACAATTGAAAACATATGAAAGAGCAGGAGGAGATGGGGAGGCTCATAGTATTGAGGAAAGATTTATCATTTTAATGATATTTTATGGTGTGCTCCCGAATATGCATCAACAGGTTGTAAATAATCCAAAGAGAGGATTTGCACAGGCTCTGAAATGCTCTCAGTATCCCAGTCCAATTTCAAGCTGTGACAAATAAGCATAAATACTGCAGGCAGTGTTTTGCTTATCTCTCCTGCATTCAATCACTTATAAAACAGACTTAAAAGAAATAATGCTGTGAAACCTGGCTTAACTGACCACTGGGGAGAATGACAAAAAGTGGGAAATATCTTTTTAATGGATATTTCATAATTCTCTGAAATTCTTCATGGAGAATACTTTTTTTGATATAAGGGTGATTTCTTGCATAATTCTAAATGTATGGAAAATAAGAGTTATGGAAAGAACAGCCCAGTTTTCCACCCACTAAAAAAACTTTGTAAGCAGCAGGAATTTCACAGTGACCCCTTTCTTTCACTGAAGTCTACTGGCTGTGTGAGGGTGTATTAAAATAGTGGTGATGGTGAATTTGCAATGGAAGTTTCTCTTCAGTGCCAGTTCAGACAGGTCTTAATTAGGAAATAAAACTCTCTGGGGTCTTGGATAAAATTTCTGGACATATTTGGGTGTGGAGAACCACCTGCAATAGGAAATAGTTGGTCCCTGCTGTGGTAAGGCTTTGTTAGGGGTAAGTTAGGACTGAGAACAAATATTCTGACTGCATCATATAACAAGGATTTGACTGTGGTTTCTGTGTAACCAGGGGGAAAGCTCTGGCTGCTACTCAGCATGGACAGGTATTCATTTTAATGCTTTCCAGATGTTTTCATCATATGGGATTTGCTGAAGTGACACTTGTACATCCCTTTAAAACACCCCAAATCAGCTGAGGCCTTTGCTAGTAGTAGGAGGCAGAGGGTCTTCTGTAGTCAGGCAGCTGAAGGAGTCTTGGAAGCTGGAATGTTCTCAGATTCACGTTCCAAATGAAAAATGCTTATTAAACTAGTTGATTGGTACTTTTAGACACCTAATGTAAATGAATACAATGCCAGAACACTTTAAGTTATGTTTTTGAAAGCTGCAGTTCCAGAATGGCACAGAAGATTGGTGAGCATCCTTCTTTCTAATGACTGTATTGATCAGCTTTGTGCTTCACACCTTCAGCTCCTCCTGTGGGATAATTAATTCCTGGTCAGTCAGTGAGCACCTGAAGCCTGCTGTTCGTGGAGGTACTGGGTTTTTCCTCTGCTGTGTAGTGGAGGGAGCACTGCCCACTCTGGTGGGCTGTGGGAGGTGTTTATGTCTGTATACAAGGGACTGAGGGGATGGAGGAATGACAGCCGCCTTCCCCAGTGCCCTGTAAGGAAACAGGGAATGAGGAGAGAGGGAACAGTGCATGGGCCAAAGCAATCAGTGCTTAAGGAGAGAGTACTGTATGCATGGATTTATATATGGAGTTTTAAACAAGTCCCTGTGCTGGCAGGCAGAGCACCTCACCATGAAACATAATTGTACAAACCTTTTTCATCATCAGGTGTGAGAGGAATGAGGGATTTGTCTTTACAAACAAGCTATGGGTCTGCTGGTGGATAAAAGAAACAATGGGAAGGATTCCATTGATGAATGAAAAAAAGGTATTTGCCTTACAAACAAACTGTAGGTTTGCTGATAAATGAAACTGGATATTGAAAGATGAAAGAAACAATGCGGAGAAGCCATAAATTCCATAAGAATTAAAAATGAAAAGGAAGGATTATACATTAGAGGGGAATCCTAGGTATCAGGTATTTGGGAAGTCTGTACCTCTCAAGTCCCTCAGCCAGTGGGGAAAGAGAGAGGGAAATTGGAATAAAAATGAGGCTGCATCCTCCAGAAATTTGAGAGACCCCAGGGGAATGCCCAATGGCCTCTCCCTTTATTGGAATAAACTAAAAGGACTCTTCTGTCTCCTTTTTGGACATAAACCTCTGGTGTTTGTGGGTTAATTTTCCTGACAAGTGGCTGAATTCACCCTGTTGATTTTGCTGCTGAACCCCATCATGAGGTGGCGTAGCAACCACCTAATTCTTTGGTGTGCTCTTCATTTGCACATTCCTGACCCCCTCCAGGGCACCAGCCTGGCTCTGAAGTGTGCACAGAAACCTGAAGGCACCTGAGGAGGCTTTCACTTTGTTTCCCATAGAGAGGGCTCCACACACAGGGATGTGCATCCTGTGAGCTTCTGAACTCCTTGCAATGTGAGAATGTGCATGAACACACACTCAGCTGTCAAATTAATAAGAAGCTGGCATTCTAGTTATGAAAAATCTGATCTGTCCAGCATCTCAGATGTCTAGATATGAAATCTATCATGCAGGAAAGTACCTGCTTCCATGCCAGGAATTAAATCATGCTGCCTTCATAAAATCCCAGCACAGAGAAGTTTGATGAAGTGCAATCCATTTTTCAAGGCAAGGCACGGTCACTTGGCTACCGTCAGTGTCTGAAAGAGCAGCTGCTGCTGCTTCATGTGTCATCTGTGAGATGGGCTGGCATCGTTAATTCTGTAACCAAACAAATGCAGATATTTGCAAGAGCTTTTGTTTTTCTCCTTAGACTATCACACAGCTTCTTGAGGGTTGACTTCAGGCAATGTTTCTTATTCATTTTCATTCTTTGTAGGAAGTGCTCATGCTGAAGATGGGCAAAATCATGGCGTGAAAAAGTTCATTTTTGTTTTGCTATGAAATGCTGGTGTTTGTGCTGGGTGATTCAAGGAGTGCTGGCATGTCTTGTCATTGTATAACACCCCCTTATCTACTACTGTTTTGATTTTCCTGTGGACACAAGCAGGTTTTTAGGAGGACAAGTGGATGTAGATGGTTTTCTAAGTTTGCCTGAGCTCCACACTTTCATTGAAATATGAATTTGTAAACTCATGAAAATATAGGTAGGAGAATAAACAGCTGTGTAACAGGGGGGAAAATGGGAATTAATTGTGCTTGAAGGTGTTGATTGAAAAATAAAACAAGCCAAAGCAGTTCAAGGTCAAACAACAACTCTTTGCTTCCTCTTTTTTACCTTTCTTTTTTTCTTCACTGAAGAATGATTTCTTTCTGACCTGAAATCTTGAGCTCTCAGCTTCCTTGAAGTTCAGATAGTGACTTAAGCTGTTGAACAGTATGGTTCATGTTTATTTCTTGTGCTGATATGAAATCAGGCTGTTACTCCTTGTGAGAAGGATTGAACAGCAATGTGTAAACGTTAGATTAGATCAATATTTTGAAACTGTCATTTACAGCAGGAGGCTGCTGTGGAACCCCAGGGTAACCTCAGATTTGTTGTTTGTTGTAATTCTAATTTAGTTACAGGATTTATAGTTAACTGAGACTTACACTGCTTTATGCCACATGTTACACCCTGCTGAGCCTCCCTATAAAAACCAAACAGATGTTTCCAAATATATGGGTGATTAGGTTTGCTCAAAATTTTGCTGTTCATCAATTTTTATGCGCAATATAATAGCTTTAATGGATTTTAGGTTGAATTACAATGGCAGAGGTATTCTTGATGCAAATTGAAAAAGATGCCTACAGAACACTGATGCTGCTGCATGGATGTAGCCCATGCTGAAATACCAGTCATGAATAAGTGAGGCTGGGCCTTTAATACTTTGTTTCTCGTCTTGATGCTGAAAGATGCTAAGCATGGGAAACTCAATGACTCCACTTCATGGAGATAACTTGCTGTAAGTATTTAAATTTTCAATTGCAACATAAATATAGAAATTTGTATTTGTCTTCTGCCCTCTGATTTCATGGGGCCTTTTTGGAATGCTTTTAAAGCATTTCTTTCGCTTGGCCCCACGTGTGTGCAGGACATGGTGTCACTGACAAGTCCTCTCTGTGGAGCACGTTTTTGATGTTGGTAGAGCTGATTTTCTAATGCTTAGTGACTGCTGCATAATTTGCACAAATAAAAGTGTTGTTTCTAGCTCTATGTACAAGTGCAGTGAGCTGTAGCCTTGGCCCTCAGCAAAAATCATCCCTGAGTCACTGTGGAGATGTGGATGCCTATTTTGTCTTTGCTCTAAGGAAATTTAGATTTTGAGGCCTTGTATGGATGTGCACATGAGCACACAACTTTCTTTATGTTGTATCTTTTCTTCTTAGAGAAGTTTGTCACCTGTTTCTGGTACTCACTGACATAGGTTCACTGATGAATTTCATTTTATGTAACTGAAATATTTCAGTCCTCTTCCTCTAACAGTGACATATCCTGCCACTTAAGTTTAAGAACAATGAAAATAAGTAATTTTCCCTTTAATATTTATACTAATATAATTTTATATGAATTTAAAATGTACTTATATAATGGGGAAGGGCTCATTGCCACTGGTGTTCTTCCACTGCAAGTGACACATCCATTCAGGTCTTATCAAAGGTATTTATTACAAAGTCATATCTAGTGCTGCTCTTCTTGGCTGTGTTGAAGACCTTTTCCCATCATTCTTAATGCAGTGAATTTTAGTCCTTTGTCAGCAAACCTTCTGCTGAGTTCTCTGTCCACGTACCCAGAAGGATCAAGTAGTGGGAGAGCTTTGGAGGGGCTTCCTGTGCTGGGTTAGTAAAGGGAGGATTCAAGTCTGGTTCATACCCTGAACTGGCTGTACTAGCTCAGATTTCAAGGCTTTCTCTACTTAGGAAGGTTTCCCTGTGAGCAGAAATGAGCCAAGCACAACAGCTAAAAACAATTTTGGCTTCGCTTTACAATAAGCAGCAACCTGTGTGAGTATATATTGCTTTGGATGAATGGAATAATGGCAATTGACTTTGTACAAAGTAACTCTCACAAAGGTGTGAAATGTTGAATTTTCTTGTTTTGCTTGCTTTCTTGTACTAGTTCTTTTCTCCTGATCCCCTTGTTTGTTAGTTTTCCCTTCTGATTCTTCCCTTTTACTCTTTGTTGCCACAATGAAAATGAAATCCTTTCTTATGAGATTAGCAAGACAGATTTGCAATCACAGTAATGAAAAGATGACACAGTTTATTATAAGTGGTAGTATAATTACTGGGAGATGTGATTTATTACAGAAAGTTAACTAGATACCAGGGCTGTTGGCATAAAGTCTCCTCCTCTTTGAGAAGGACCAAAATACAAACTTGCAGCAAGTTGGCTGCTCTTCCCCATTTTGACTTGGCATTTGCAACAAAATGATTTGGTTTCCATCTAATCCAGATCTGGAACTAGCAAAAGCCAAGTTCTTTGAGGAGGAAGGAATTTTAGTAATGCTGTGGAACAAGAGAAAATTATGCCAAACTTTTCACCTTCATATACATAAACCTTCATAAAGGTTTTTAGAGTTGCTGTGCTCACACCTTTGTAATTTTTCATGTTTGGCATGCTCTGGGCAGGGCTGCAATGGTATCTGTGCAAAACGCTTTTGCCTCACTAAAAAACATAAGACATTCTTCTACTTTAATTTATTAGTGCAACACTCCAGTGATAAATTATCCAGATTCTGCACTTTGTGAGAATTTAGCTCCTTTTATATGGAGAGGAACAATTTTATTTTTTTCCGATGAGAGATCTTGCCAAGAACTTTTGCTCTTTCAGTGCTTGCCAAATATTTTCAGTCTCACCTTGATATATTGACTACAGTTCTGAGAGCTTTAAAAAGCTGAGCCTGTAAGTAATTAGTGAGGCTACCATAACCTTGGTG
The DNA here is from genome assembly GCA_013397295.1 of Polioptila caerulea. NCBI lineage: Eukaryota > Metazoa > Chordata > Aves > Passeriformes > Certhiidae > Polioptila > Polioptila caerulea. Next base: position 161,068 of record VYXF01011497.1, on the reverse strand, counting down.
GTTTTCATCTGTTGACTGCTCTCCAGAAGTCACTTTCACACTGTTCACCAGCTCTGACATGTTTAATTTGCTTTGTGAATTGTGTGACAAGAAATAATCTTGTTCAGTGCCCAGGGAAGAGCTCCTGGTGCTTGTCTGCTGCGTGTGGCGTTAACCTCAGCCACAGTTACCCCCAGAAATGTGTTTAGGATTAAAATGGAAAAAAGAGAAAAAGATGAATCGGGGGGGAAAATACGGCTGAACAATGAAATGGTTTCGAAGAAGCTTTCATAAGGCAGAAAGCAAGATGAAATGATATTTTGTTTTGGTGTATTCAGCCATTAAACTTTACATATGAAAGCCCCTGTCTGATCCCTCTGCTGCCTGTGAGGCACCGATAAATTATGAGCAAAGCACCCCATTAACTCTGGATGCAGTGAGGAAACCTTTGGAGCATTGTCACTAGATGAATGTAAGGCTCAGACATCAGAGATCATCAGTGTGTCTCCAAACCTCTTTTGTGGGCTTTTTGTGTCTCTAGAACAGGTGAGAGCCCTACAGTTTCTGCCCCCACCTGTTTTGGGGCTTTTGAAGTGTGTGAAATTTTGATTTTGGTGATGCTAATGTGAATAGATAGGTAGTAAAATGTGTCTGAGTGATGTTTGAACCTAGTGGTCCCTTTCCTATCTGCTATGGCTTATATGGAGATGAACCTAAGGGGATTTGGAGGGAAATCATTTACCTCTTTAATTTATTTTTTTGTTAGTTCTCTTCAGCATCACTGTGCGCTCACCCTCGCTGTGAATGATGGTAAACACAACTTTGCCTTACTTGAGTGTGGGTCTAAGGGATCTAAATCTTCTATAATCTTCTATAACAGGAATCCACTGATCTTTTCAACCCTAACACCTACATAACTACACCCACTTTTTCTTACAAGATGTACAGATGTTTGTTCAATGTTTTCAGTTTAACATCACAGAAGTTCATAAAAACCCCTTTCTAAGAGGGTTAAAAAGATTCTGTGTTGATTTAGTATAATAATTTCACAGTTTTTTGTTGATAGTGATGAATCACATTCCAGGAATAGAAGGACTAGCTATTTTTACCTCCCAAAATATATTTATGAACACTTAAAAACAACATGAATTATGAGATGCAAGATCAATTTTTACCTCTATGTTATATTCTGATCACTGGAAGATCTGAAAGAATTATGTGTAGCGTGGAGGGAGGATGGAGTTGGTGAGTGAATTGTTTGGAGTTGGAGAACCAGAAATTTCCATCTGGAGTAGAAGATGTTAAAGCCTTTTCTCTTAACTGAGAAGCTGTATCATTTAAATGAAATTGGTGCGTTTGGATATTGGCTGCAAAAATAACTTAAACTTGGTGGTCTTTTCTTCAAAAATGTGTTTCAGGGTTACATTTTTCTTTTTTGAGAAGGAATGATGTTTTGAAATGGTTTTAGGGAGACATTGCCGTTGGCATTTCTTCATGTTAAACTCCTAAGCAGATGAATAGTGCTGTGCAAGTATTATATGTGCTGCTCAGTACTGACAAAAAGTTCAGATGGCAAAGATGTAGCTTTGGTCTGGAAGTGACTGCCAATTTGAGGTAGTTAGCAAAAAAATAATGAGCAAAATATTTCCTCCAGTGAATTTCACTTCAACAGGGTTGCCTGCTTTGGTGATTTTTTCCAAGATAAGTTACTACATACCTGAAACAAAAAGTGCTTTTCTTGCTGTCAGTTTATTGTGCCATTTTCGACTTTTTTTTTTTTTTTTAACTTGTAGGAGTCTTCTAATGCAGTGTTAGTTGGCTTGCTTGTATATAAATTAATTCAGTTCCATCTCTGTGAAGAAAGAATGTTTTCACTTTCTCTCCAATTAACAATTTGGAAATTTTTCTAGTTACTGCTTTTCAAAATAAAAAATATAGTGTGTCTAATGAAACTTCCATTTTAACATTGCATTCTGGATGCAATATTTTGCTGGAATCTGTCATGTTTTCCTACTTTTGTTACAGCACCCACCTCCATTTGTACCTTTCAATCTCCAGTCGCCAAATTAATTATCTTGATTACACTGTATGTCATCAGACTAATAATGCACATCCTTGTCTACATCTGGATTCTTCTGAAGAGACTGGTAGTTCAGCAATCAATATCTTTGGAAATAATCTCATATTTTGTATCAGGGGAAATATTTTACTTGGAGATCTTATGCTAACGATTTGGAAAAATCTGAAGGTTGAACTGGTGGGTGAAGAATCCAAGAGCTGATGTGCTCATGCCAACATCTGCAATCTGGAAAACTGTCTGAAAATACCATTTGCTGAATTTGTAGCAAGTCTCAATTGGGGAGCAATAAAAAGCCTTTCCACTTAGGCCTTTTTTGGCCCTGTTTTCTAGATTCACTTGTACAACAAAAGGGCAGAGTGTGGTGCTCTGGAGTCTCCAGTGCCCGCTTCCTGTGCTGACAAGGGCTGAGGCTGTGAGGTTTCTGAGCACTCCTGGCAAGGCTGAGAGCTCCAGACCCTGGGTGTGGTGGATGCTCTTGCTAAGGGACATGGGATAGAAACCCTGGGTAGAGGATGTGTTGTCCAGTGCCTTACTGAAACCTATGTTTGATCAGAGAACATGGTATCAAAATAGAGCAGATTCTGCTTTAATCCTTGCAGTCAGTGACTGACTTCTCCCTGATGGGGGGAGAGGTTAGCTCTTGCATCTCAAGATGCTCTTACCTCTCTTCCTTGAGTATGTGGGAGCCTTCAGCAAAGTGCTCATTGATTCTGTGTGGATCTTCTGAGATATCCTGGCAAGCCCTGCAATCAGACTGGAAAGGGAGAATGAAAAAGCTTGTAAGAAAATGAAAATCCGAGGGCTATGAGCAAAAGATACTGAAAAAGGCTTTGAAAGTGTATTTTTGTGCCACATCAACATTTTAACCGTGTCTTACTGGTTATGCACTTGATCCTGGGGCCTGGGTTTGTGCAGGTGTCCTTTTTATTAAAGAAATCCGTATAACTTTACAGAATCCTCAGGATTCTACTACAGTCACTGAGCAAGATCCTCATGGAGAAGCCCAATGGTTTTTTGGAAGTAATCATGGAAGATTGTCAGTGTTCTTTGTCCCACTGCTGGTGTCATGGCATGGGAGAGGTGACTGTATCCCAAGATATCCAGCAGAGCTGTTTACTAGTACAAGCAGCTATTACTTGTTCAGTTTCTTGCGCACAGCTCACAAACACAAGGAGCATTACAAAAGAAGCTGTTGCCAAACATGAAAGACTTCCCCTGCATTTGAAATATTTGAAGCTGCTGCAAGACTTAAAGGATGAGAAGAGGTACATGTGGCTTATCCACAGCAACAATGCCAGCCAAGTGTCTATTGTAATTCAAGTGAACGAGTAACCGTTTGCGAACAGCTGGCACACATTTGTGAACTATCAATTTATCAGGAGGGAGATGGAACTGAACAGACACTTACATGCCCCTTGCTCCTATTTCTAATGATGTGCACTCTGCATGGACTCGTCATCCCTTCAGGAAAGGGGAAAAACAAAATCTGAAGATGGTACTGGCCAGAAATTCTGTGTGATCACAGAAATGCGGTGTTAGCTGCTGCAAGCTGTTGCTCTGACGCAAATGTTGATAGAGGAGATGGTATCATCTTCCCTTTGGCTTAAGCAGCCACAGGAACTGTTTTGCGGAGGAGAAGGGTGAATTTTTTAAATATTTTTTTCACTTTCAAATAATTCTCTAAGACTCTGTATGCAGTGTCATGGGCACGTTTCCTGTAGGATGATTTTGGTAACTGGAACCGTGTCTTTGGTGGCTGACTCAGCTATGCCTATAGAGTAGACCATAATTTCCTTGGGTAGGCTCTACCCCAGTGTGATCCACTGGCTGGTGACAGCCTATTTCTGGACATGATATATCTGAAATCCTGACCTGCTGCTCCTGCTAGCTGTGTCTACCAGCATGGAATGTTCAATGTGGTAGAGGAGTTTTTTGCCAGTATATGACCCGATGGTGTTTTAAGCTCTGGTCCCCCCCAGCTGCTGGAAGAGCATTAGTCTAAACTTTCTTGGTGCTATTTAACGTGCAGAGGGCTGGTCATTTTCTATAAAAAAATCATTCATGCTGTCCTGAGAGATGTGAGATCGGAAATACCTGTAGGAGTGAGACCTGTGTTCCCTTAGTGAAGCATGGGGGATTTGGACCTCTGGCCAGGTCCAACCCTACAGAACTGGCTTAGGAATTGTCTTGGGACCCTTCCTGGCTTACCTTGCCTGGTGGTTGGGTTGCATGAGGCTTCTGCGTTGATTTAATGGTGTTTGGTTTGTGTTTGCAACTCTAAAGCCAGAGGCTTATGGGGCACATCTCAGGCTCTTCTTCTCCTCTTTGACACTGGGCACAGTGGCTGCTCTGTGTGAATGATCCAGTATGTGGGAGGAGATTTATCAAATTAGCAGGCTTGCAAAGTACATCTTGTTCCTAGTTATAGATTGCCAGGAGAAAAGAGTTAATGGTATTTAAGTTGATCAAGGAAAGAGATGCTGGTTTTTATATCTTAACACCTTAATCTTAACGCTATTTTATCATAGTTTTCACATCTGAACACCATCCTCCCCTTCCCACCCAAACCACAACTTGAGGGTTTGCTAATCCTGTAAATAAATCTATGATTAGTATGTTTAAGCTTTGTATCCTGCCTAAAAGTCAAAACCAGCTCTTTGCTGGAGGAAATACTCTGCAGAAAGCCGATGTGCTCTGGAAAACAACTCGCTGAGGGGAGGCAAAGCCTCAACGCAGCTTGTGGAGAATTTATGTTCAGAGAGCAAGTAGAGAAACAGAGGGGTTTTTTTTGAGCCAGCAGAGCACGGGCTGAGAAGCATGCTGCCTTAGGCAGAAAGGCTCAAGTTGCCAGCAGGAGTGTGTGCTGTGCACTGTGAGAAGTTGTGTGTGCAGGAGCGGGGTTTAGCGGCCGATCTGCGGATCCGCTCTCCCCACACACACCGAGCCTGTATCCCCAGGCTGTCTGTTTAAATCCTGCCTGCAACCAGGAGTGAACTCGTGTGGCACTCCCATGGGCTGGGGGATGTTTTTTCTTACCGAGTATTTTGATGTAGTCGGCTCTTAACTGGGAAGACACGTTCCTAACGCTTCTGCTCAAGGACAGCATGTAGGAGTTGGACCAAACCCCAATGCTGAGATGTGCTCTGTGTTCCTGTAATTTAAAGACTGGATTGTGCTGTAATTAAATCGACTGTAAAATGCAACTTGGGAGCTGGTGTTGGGCTCAGCTCAAAGCTAGGAGATGGCTTATCTGAGGAGCCTGTACAGGGACGAGAATGAATGGCATAACCAACTCCAATTCTAGCTCTGAGGGCACCATTGTCAGTCTGTATGGGAGGGATTGGTTTTGACTTGCTCTTCACTGAGTTATGTTTCCTGTTGGTGGCCTACACTTTTTTCCTNCTCAAAGCTAGGAGATGGCTTATCCAAGGAGTACAGGGAGGAGAATGAATGGAATAACCAACTCCAATTCTAGCTCTGAGGGCACCATTGTCAGCTGTCTGTATGGGAGGGATTGGTTTTGACTTGCTCTTCACTGAATTATGTTTCCTGTTGGTGGCCTACACTTTTTTCCTCCTGTTATATTCTTTATTTTAATTTTACTTTGCTCCCCCTCAAATCCACAAATTCTTGGTACTGAAGAGTACTTGAGGAAATAGTAAAGAAAGCTTTGATAACGTAGGGTAATTGCTGGAAAAACAATGGTCTTGATTTATGATGGCTTTATGAACCCAAACTATTGTGATTTTTTTTAAACAAAATAGAAAGTTTTGCTCTTTGAAGGTGAAACAGGGCTTCCAGATTTTAGCCTATCTGCACAAGGAAAACCTTGTCTGTGAGTTCATCTGCTGTTTTTAGCACAAGCCACTTTTAGTAACTGTTGCCCTTGTCTATGTTGCCATGGACAAATGCTGTACCGTCACTTATGTGATCTTTTCTGAGGTGTAGCAATGTATTGCTAGGCCTATGTATAATCTTATGCTATAGCAGTCATTAGAGAAAGACACAGCTACAAATAAGGCTTTCTGACTTATTTATTTATTTTTTTTTCCTCACCTGTGGAACTGGTGATGAGGCCATTACATAAAGATTTCTCCTGGAATGAACCTCTAGTCATCAGAGGTACTGCAAACTGCTTGGAAGACATGCTTTTAAGCTGTGCATTTGGAAAGACTGCAAGGATTAATATAACTGAACTTGAGAATAATGACACATCAATGCTGTTGGGATAAGTTATTTTAAAAGTCTGAATCTGTCTGTGAGGCTTACGCGTTCATTTATTTTTTTCATTAACGTAAGAGACTAAATATCAATCTTTCCATGATAGCTGTGTTTTGTAGTGCTTTGTCAGACAGTTAATTTAAAGCCAGTCATCCTTCGATCCCGATTTGATGGATTCATAAGGGACTGGAGAACTGCAGGCATTTTGATTTGTGCCTTTGCAGCTCCAGCAGTATCTGGAAATGATGCTATTTTTTGCAATTTCTAAAGATGTATGTTTGTGAAATTTCGATAAATGTTGGATCATTATACAGAGAGGGGCTATCATAAAACATTTAATTCTAGCTACAGTCTCTGCACCTTCATTTCACTGTGATATCGTTGAGTCAAGTTCATTTTTAGCATCCCTATATCAATGAAATCTGCTCAGAACGTTGGCCAGTTTGTCTTCTCCTAAAAGAAAGGGTAGGAGAGCTTCCTCTGTCCTCTTCTCCCTGCTGCCCCCTTCCCATAATAATAATGATAATAATAATAGTAAAGGGAGCTTGTTTGTAATACCTAATACATTGTACTAAGAAACATAAAACCTGCTGAAAAGGATGGTGCGCAACATTTACACTCAAGTTTGGAAAGACTTTGCTTTAATAATAAAAGGCATGAGGAGAATGGAAGAATATCTTATAAATACTTGGGATTTTGCTCACGTTCTTATGCTCTATTTGCAGTTTCATTATATGAGGTAAAGCAAGAAGGGAAAGAGCTACGTTGTCTCGTGAGGAGGACTATGGAAGAAGAAATACCTTTCATTTATGGAGCAAGAAAGATGATAGAGTAGTAGTTGGGGTGATGCTGGTCAGAGAAATGATCTTTCAAGATAAAATTTTGCTTTTTGAATCTGCTTTTTGAAGTAGTAAGACTGAGTCATATGCAGGTATCTACATCTTTTCAGTGATTGAAGATAACCATTTAAGCTTGCTCTGCTTTCGAACTGAGAATAGCAAAACAGTGATACAGCAGCATAATGATAAGATGGGTGTAATATAAAAAAAGATGAGTAGGAAAGGGAGAGGTGAGCATGAAGCAATTAAAGTTTTAGTTGATCCTCATGGTGAAAAGCTGTTACCACTGAAATGGTGATTCTTCAGCTGTCAGGGCACACATGCTGTTATTTTTACTCTGCTACAGTGGATGTTGTTATCGTGAAGGAAAATATTTGACTCATCATGTCTTTGGGGAAGTTAATGATTTGGGCTATAATAGGACTTGTTTCCAGAAACAAGGATTGTATTTCTTCAGTGTTGTAGTATTTCCAACTCGGTGAATAAACATCCAGAACACTCACTAATTGATATGGTACTTCCAGGTTACTGCTGCCTGTTCTTGCAAAACTCCTGCTGCAAAACAAGGCTTTGCTTTTATCCAAGGCACCTGAGGGGAGCAGGTTGAAGTGGATAATAATTTTGCTCGCTGAAGTACCAAGAGGAGTTGTTCAGTACCTCTGGTGACCTTACTGTGCCTTCCTGACATCTGAGATGCAGACTGCTGAAGGCCATGCAAATGGGTATGGAGGCACTGATTTGCAACCCTGCCCTGTCTCTGTCCTTGGAATGGGTTCTTGGAAAGGTGAAAGGACTTCCCAAAAGTGAATGACTAATTCAAATTGAGCCCAACAGCTGTCACTAGCCTATGTAACTCACCACTGATGTGTTTTGTTTGGTTGGTTTTTTTTTTTTTTTTAAATGTGTTGGAAGCTGACATAAATTCTGGTTTAATTTAATCCAGCCTTCAAAAAGGAGCTCAGGATCAGGGTGTAGCTTGCAGTCAGTCAGTGGTCATGCAGTAGATCTGGTAAGAGAGTGGCCCTGCTGGTAGGAATTAGTGTGACATTGTCTTTGAAAAGGAAGGGGAGAAAACACTTTGCCTAATCCAGGCTGTGTCAAAAGTGAGTTGTCAGTAAGGCTCATGCCTGTTCCTAGTGAAAGAGATCTGAACTTGGAAATGACTGTTCTTACCATTGCCACAGTGGGATTTCTATGATAGGATCAAGTAGCTTGATAAGGCTGGGAAAGGTGAGTTCACAGTAGGTTTGGATTTGTGTGCAAACATGGAAGTTGATCCCAAGGAATATCCTGTGTTGTACTTGGAGTCGATACCACTGAGTCGTTGAAAATACAGACACGAAACAGGAGAAAGCCTAAGGTTTCCACTTTATCAATAGACCAGATTCTTATGCTGTAAATGATTTACTTTCAGGTAAATGTTAGCTAATTATCTTTAATATGGCCATGACTTGAATTTTTGCTGGCTGAGAGGCACCCTGTGAAGTCTCTAGGAGACAATAAATTCACCAATTGCAACCTGAAATGATGGAATAAGTTCAAGCTCTCAGCTCTAATACTCAAACCAATGACAGGTAGTGATTGCCTTGTCTGCATTTATCTTTTTGCTGCAAAAATGCAAATCATTCAGCATCTTGACTTGGAGAGTTTGTGCATTAAAAGGTATTAATTGTGAGAACAGTCATTATATACAAACCCCAACTCCCTTTAGAAATATGAAGTGCCATCAGGCAGAGTGTTCTAGTGGTGTTTACTTTTTACAAATGTTTAGAGCTGGTTGACAAACAATGCACTTGAAAGTTGCTATTACTTTCTCATAATGGCTATTTAAACAGGTAATGGTTCAGATGAATTAACCTTTCAAACAGGCTTGCTATTGATTCTGTTCTTCTCTGCTTCAGCCTGGAGAAGAGAGAAACCTCACCACAGTCCGTGACCCCCTCATGAGGGGAAGAAGGAGGAGGCGCTGGTTTCTTCTCTGAAGTTATGTCAGGGAAGCTTTAAGCTGGATATTAAGAATGTTGTTGTGATGCAGTCTTAGTTCTAGCCTTAGATTTTCAAGTAGTCTTAGCTGTTAACAATTCTTGAGTGACACAAGCTGGAGTTGAACATTGTAATGTAGTTCAGTTTATTGTTTTCCTTCTAGTTTGACTAATTTCTGGAACAACTGAGACAGTAAGCAAGCTAATAAATGATTTCTAAGTAATTTTATTTGATCAAGCATTAAAGACAAATGCTGATGTTAATGCATTGAACTGGTTACTATCTTGTGTGGGTGAACTATGGCTTAGTATCTGCATGCTACAGCAAAAGGATATTAAACTGAAATCTCTGCTAACAGTTCAATAAGCCAGGACTTTCCAAGGTAAACAGCTCACTCATTTACTTCAAGAGATGTGCCCACAGTGCTGTTTCTTGTGCTTTCCCTGTAGCTGTAGAGCTTAATACACCTTCAGGTAAAGCAGGAGCAGAGCTGTGCTTCTGTAGGCAGATGGAAACAGCTCTGATGCAGAAACCCATCTGAGAAGACACTGTCCAGTATTTTACCCACATGCTGGGTGCTCCCAAGATGAGAAAATTTGTTCTGATGTAGCCAAGCAGGTTTAATTTTGTTTGATTGCTTCCCAAAAGTTTGGTTTGCTGTCCTTGTCTCATTTTCTGCTGCAGTTTGTGCTTTTACTTTGTGTGACCAGAGTGCTCAGACTGCAGCTCTCTCAGGAATCTGGGTCTATATGTGCTGGTGAGGATGCTGCTTTCGCTCCAGCAGTTTTGTGTTGCTTACCTCTCAGTATATAGTGTTTGTCCTGGCATCAATTCTGATGTTTCCTCACAGCTGGGTAATATTTCAGCCTATTATGTGGCTTTATGGTTTGTTTCCCTTTGTAGTCTATGAATTACCTTCCAAACTGAAGCTGTTTGGAGAGAGTGGCGAGTCTTTTAGGTGTCCCTGGTGCATTTTCAGAAATGCTCTTGGAATGCTTCTATCATGCAGAAAGAAGAATGGATGGGTTTTCAGTGGAACAGTTCCCTTGCAAAAGTGCAGACCCTGGGTTTCCCTCCTCGTGGCCATGTTTCTAAGCTACTCGTTGTCCTTGAAAAAAAAAGATAAAAACACAAGCTGATGCTGAAAATTAATGGCCAGGATGTCGTGGTGTACTGTGCTGCCAGGACTCGTGCAGCAGCCATGTCTAAGCCTCTGTTCTTTCTGTGCTGCTTCATATAAATAAATATTCCTTAGGCCAATTCCCTTATAGATCTGTCTGGAGTGCTCATGGATCTCTCCCTGCTGATTTGAACTCTAATTATTAAAGAGCAAATGGATATGCCCATGTGTCCAAGGCGCCAGTTTTATCATCATCAGGGATTTACACAGACACTCTCTCCTTGTTTTTCAGCTTCTCCTCTGGAATAAGAGTAGCTGTAGGAAAAACAACTGAATCTATCCTGCCTCCTTGCTTTTAACAAGCAACTGCATTTCGATGAAGCCCCAGGGAGAGATTCCACAGCTATAGAACAGATGCTCTCTTTGTTCAGAATCTGGGGTTTGATTTCTTCCTTAGATATTTGATCTGGCTGCTTATCCTGAGGTGTCTGCTTGTTGCTTCTGTTATAGGAGCGAAGAGGACTTGATCCTTCCCTGAATTGAGAGAAAATGACCTTCAGCACAAACATCAGTTTGAGATATTGTGAATGCAAAAAACTAGGTGGAAGTGTCAGTAGAAATGCTAAACTGGTTTAAGTGATGGCTGAAAATATGTGAAATTCTTTTCATCTGAATGATAGTTGTTGCCTTGGGTAATATTACTTTGCAAAAACATTTCTCTTGATGAGTCCAAAGAAATGAAGTAACCACAATATGTGTTTGTAGAGTATTTTTTTTCCTTCCTGTATCTTCAACATAAAGTATCAGGAAATAGAAGAGAAACCTTTTCTTTTAAGACATAATCAACAATCCACAAAACAAATGAACCCTGGGTTGTATTCCTCCTCTGAAATAGAAACACCAGTGAATCTTTTATGAGAAGGCTTGGGAGCTGCTGGAGGAGGAAATCAATGCTGTGTTTGACTGCACCTACCAGAAATCCCCACATTAGTGGTAGTCTGGTGGAGGTTGCAATGGTGTGGGGTGAATTCTGAGCATGCTGCTGTTTATGGGGAGTCTCTCTCAGAGCTGCCTGAGGATTTATTGACTGTAGGTTTGCTGGGCAGATTGATGGCAAGGTAATTCCAGCCTTGCATCCTGCTCTTGCTAACCCAGCTGGAGAGGCTGACTATCTCTGCAGCACGTGTGGAGTCCAAGCAAGGTTTTTGCTTTTGTGGGGTCTTGCAATTACAACAAGGCTTCTGTGTGCTTCCTGAAAGTTCTACTTCTAAGCTACTCCAAATCCTAGGCATCCCCAGCTCATGGTCTAAGGATGCCTTGGAGTCTTTTTCAATATTAAGGTGTTGAAAAGGCTTTTCAAGCATTTTATGGATCTTTCTATTTCTGAAGCATTTTAAACTTCAACTGTTTTAAGAAATTGTCCTGGATTTTTTCATTGCCTTTGGAGAATTTTTTCCTTTTAGAAGAAACTTTCTCCCCATGTTCCCCTCACTCCCCCACCCTGTGTTTTCAAATGACCTCCAGTAGAGCTGGAAATATATTTGGCTTCTGCAATCTCCTAGTTGTGCAACCAAGGCGTACACAAAATGCCTGTAGAATAAAACTCTTCTTTATGTCTGCTTGTTTTCTACTGGATGTTACTTCTGGTTGTTTCTTTTTTTGGTAACTATAATATTTTACAACTCTTCCACCTTTTGCCCTTTTTATATTCCTTCTCAAGCATTTTCATGCAAATGTTTCAATTCCTGAGTCATCTTGTGGAAGTGCTTTTTTGCCTTAGTTCTCATTTTTCTTCTTGCAACACCCTCACTGTGTTGCTCTTTTACATAAATTCGTGCAGTTATGTGCTCACACAGTGTTATTGCTAGAGAGGTGAAACATGCTAGTCTGAGCAATGAATTTTCCTGGAGAGATCCATCCTGGATTTAGCCAGGTGGACTTCTCAGTGTTGTTTCTGATCACGCTGCCAAGTGGTGAAACATTGAGATTACTATACAGAGCAACAAATGCCCAATTTTGGGCCACTTTCACTCATGCTGGATAGCAACCAGAGATCTTGCAGTGGTGTAGGTCACCTGCTGCCTGTCTGTCTGTGCAGCTGGATGCCACTTGGAGATAAGCTAATGGATGTATTGGAAGTTATTTCTATGAGGAGCAGTTCTAGACAGAACCATATCCAGACATCGAGTCTGGAGTAGTAAATGTCAGGAGAGGGGTTTTGAGCTCTGTGGGAGAGGTATAAATATCCTTGGATCTGCATAAACGATGCCTTCTGCCTTCAAACTGAGCTGAGGAGTTTGAATGCTTCAGGCTAGAGCATGCCCCAGCAGGTGCCTGCAGGGGCTGCACACACCAGTGTGGTGGTGTGACCAGACTCAGATCCTGCTGTTGAGCTCCTCTTTGTGCCTGCCTTCTTATCACAACCCTCTGGAAAGTGCCAAAATATACCCAATATAGCAGGGAAACCGACAGAGGACGGATCCTAAAGGAAGGTGGTGTAAGCTATGGGAGCAAATTTACCATTTCAGTCACATCACAGAAAAATACCAGGTCCAATTTCAGACAGTGCATGTCCAAGCTAGGTTTCTTGAACCCTGAGGCATCCTGTTTGCTTCTTAAGAGATATGTGCCACATTAAGGAGCTTTGCAAGGACCTGGCAAAATGAAACAACTGCGTAGCACGCGGAGGATCAAACTGATCGGTGGTGTATGGAAGTTAATGTACAACAGAAGGAATAATGTGTGCTGTTTACATTCTTTTTTACTGGCTTCAGAGCTAACTGCACTCCACAAATAACAAATGGTTTGCCACCATAAAGAAACGTAATTGCCAGCAGGTTGTGGAAAGAACAAGGGAAATAATGACAGTCACCCCCAGTGTGGTGTGCAGCCACCTGGAAAGCAGCGTGTGCTTTCTTAGCTGTGCTGCTGACAAGAGTGTAGAGATGGAGGTGGAAGAAGCAAAAATAATTAGTGGTATGGAAAGATTCTGCTAAGAGGGGGTGTGCAGAGTCTGGGAGTATTCTCCTGGAGACAAAATGACTAAAGGAACCACTGAAGAAAGCTCCAAAACAGATGAAGTTGTGTATTGTTGGATTGCTGGGCAACAGAAGTATTAACACTCTTCTCTCCTCTGCCCTCTCACGACTGCAGAATAACCCTTTCAGTTACATGGGCAGTCACTTTATTCGACAAGTGCAACAGGAAGCCATCAGGATCTTGGCCAACAGAGGAGGGTAGTTGGAGGGGAAACCTAAACACAGAATGCAGTGTGAAATTAGAACCGGGGACACAAGGGTGTTCCTGCAAGCAAGAGAGGCAGCAGCGCCCTGTGTTGGGGCACTGTGGGCTGGCACAGCTCTAATGGCTCTGTGAAATGTCTGAGATGTACCTGGTGTCTGGGGTTTTGTTGGGTAAACCCTCTGGGATCTGCAGCTGCTCTGGAAGTGGCACCTGGCTGAGTGCTGCCTCCTTTTTCTTGGGTCTCCTGGCCTGGAGGGTGCACAGGGAGCTGCTCAAAGCAGGCTGAAAGCTGCTTGTATTTTGTAACTTTGTATGAATGATGCGTTAAACAGGGAAAAAACTTCCTCACTTGGCTAATATGCTACAATCAGATGAGGCTTTTCGGCGGAAAAACAGGCGGCTCTAAATTGGCTTTTAATTAAGTAATCTCCAGTTTAGAAATGTGAGGGTAAGTGGTTTCAAAGCTTGTGCCTGTGGGAGTTGCTGTTCAGCATGGTCAATTCTCTACAAGCTGATGAAGGATGTTCCTACAGACATGTGAGAAGTTATGGGAAATGTTAGCCCCAAGGTACTTCAGGAATTGCTGACTTGGTTCATTGACTTCAGCTTGGTTTAAAGCCAGAGAAGACATATAACTTTTTTTGACTGTGTCTGTATTTTTTCTTTTTTTTTTGAGTGACATGAGTGATTTTTGGCAGGTGTAATTTATTAGCCTCAAACAAAGAAGTCAATATTTTATAGGAGGGAATAAAAGTCAATATTTTATAGAAGAGAAGAAAAGGCCTCCTAAAAACCTTTGAATATTTCAATGGCAATTACAGGACTTTTTTTTTTGTTGTTGTTGTGTTTTTATATTCTGTGCAGGTAAGAATGATGTTTATTTAGACAATTGTTGCAAAACAAAACACGTTTCCCCTTGTTTAACGAGATGGTAATGGCATTTCTCTTTGGCTTTCTATCAGCTTTGTTCCTGGTATACAAAAGAGTTAATCAGCAAAATTACTTAATAGCACATGAACACTTCTGTGGCATAACAACAGCCAAATGAAGTATCTAATTCTATTAATTCTATTCTCTTCGTGTCCACACAAAAGAAATCACTTCTAATGTTTTATTTCATGATTCATAACTGTTTAGAAAGCAGTGTTCTTGGTGGTGCAGTGCCTTTAATAACACAGCTGTCTGCTGCTCTGGTGTGTACGTAATATGTGCATCATATTGTGGACTTTGGAGTACTGAGAAAATGAGATAAGAATGCATTGTTTGGTGATAAACTGAACTACCCCTGTATTAATAACAACTATATTGTCAGGGCTGCTCTATAAATCCATTTGACCTGCTTCTGCCCATAAAGCCACAATAAAAATCTGTAATGCTGCTACATAAACATACTGGCTTCTCTTGAGGAACTGCTGTTAACAAAATTCACTGAAGACATTTCTTTAGCATAAGTTGTATTTATGCACTGCAGCTGAAAGCTGCTTTAAGACTGAACATCTGTTTTCAATTGCTTGTGCTTTATTACTGCTTAGTGGAGAGCATTGTGAAAGATATTTCTGCACTGTCTGTCTGGCTTGCACCATCTTCATGAGGTTTGTTTTTGGAGGCTGAGAACAGCCTGACCCTCTGATAACAAGAGTTGCCTAAGAGGGATTGGCTTTAGTCACAGAGCTAAATTTGCTTGTCAGTTCATTTGTTTGCTCTCAGAGGCTGGCTGACCATTAAATGGTAGTTTTAGAGTGATGGAGGAGCCCTCCTTAAGCATCCTGGTGCTGGCTCCCATGGAGGGTAGGGGGGGTCACTGGCTGTCCTCTGTGGGAATGGGCAGGGACTCTGGGCTGTGGTAACCCTTGAAATAAAAGGGCAGGGATTGTTGAGAACTATCTCTCAGAAGGTGTTCAGCCATGCTTAGAGAGCAGAGGTGGGCAGGCAAGAATGGGGGGGGGCTTCCTGGGGCACTGGCATTGACTCTCCTCAGGAAGGGGATTGCCATGGCTTAGAAAAAGTCAGTTCTAGGGGCTGAGGCAGCTGTTCTGGACAAGCACTCCTCTCCTGTTCTTTGCAGAGCTCCTGCTAGCAGGGGTGGTGTTTCTACCTCACAGCCTTCTCCAGTGATCCAGCAGGATCACCATAAAACACATGGCTTTTGCATCTCCAAATTTGCAGGAACCTTTTCAACCTGTTCAAAAGCAAGTTTTCACTAGAGCAGTATTTTTAGCTTTTTTCAAGTTATAGTAGAGGTGTATTAGAGGAGCATGGAAAGTATTTATGTAGGTAATTTATTCCATAAAATGGATAAGGGATAATAGAACTCTCAGAGCTGATGATCATGCTATTCATGCTCTGGCTTTACTGAGTTCAGTTATGTTGCCTGTAGTAGATGGTTCACATAATTTTTTTAAATCCATGGATGTATTATGCCTGTAAAGTGTTGCAGTGCTTGACTAAGATGCCAAGACTCTTCACAGGAATGCAAATATCACCCAATATTTGTTTTCTTATTTTAGCACCTCCTCTCTCCCTCAATAAACACAGAAAAACTTTTTTTTTTGTTTGTTTTTTTACACCTAAAGCAGAAGAGTTATCACTGGTGAGTATTTAACATCTCGGGAAGAAAAGAGCAACACCACAAACCGAAGGAAATTAATTCATAACCTGATACGGTGTTTCCTCTGGATCTAGAGGAGAAGAGCTCCAGCTACAGAAATCTTTTCCCTGATATTTCTGAGTGACAAGTGTTGCAATTGTGTATGATGTGGCTCCTGCTTAAGAAATGTCATTCCTTGCTGTGCCACAAGGATCTGCACTTGCCTGAGGTGAAAAGATTTGGGCTGAGCTTGTTGGGGTGGCTGTGCTCAGAAGATCAAGGCTGAAAATCAGAAAGGAGACGGGGAAATTTGTACCTTGAAGGTTTTTGTAAGACCCATTGCTGTAGCAGCAGAGTGCCTGTGCCTTTAAGAGCTGCGGTAGAGATATTGCTCTTGCTGTCTAAATTCACTGTAGCATCAGTATAAAAGAGAGCTTTAGAAAAAGTCCTTCATCTGAAAGCACGGCCTGACTCTTGAGAGGCATTGAAAACCCTCAAGTCCTTCTCAGAATGATGCAGACAGAGGAGGTGCTTGAGTGGCACTGTGATGGTGCCCACTGAGCTGTGTGAGTCCTGCCATGGGAAGCTATGGAAACTAAAAGTTGAAGGAATTCATGACGGTGAGGGAGAGACTGACAAGGATTATACAATTCAAAACACCAACACCACTTTTCCAGAAGGTTTTTGTACCAAACAGCAGCAGTACTTGCTCAGTAGAAAAATGGGCACAGCCATGGCCTGGCTTGGTGCTCTTTAATCACTGATAATGGCTAGTAATGGCAGTGAGGGCAGGGACCCCTTACACTTGACCTGATTTAGTGTGCAATTCTCCCCTGTTTGAGTAAAAACAAGCTTAAGAGGTGCTATTTCACAACATCTTGTTTAGCTGAGCTGACAGCAGTCAGTTCCCCAGATCTTTCAGTGACTGCTTCGTGATTACAAAACTTGATGCTGAGATCCCATCGTGGCATTGATCTGTTGAGAGAAGCCCTGTTAACCATTTAATCTCCATGGAATTACCAGGTAGCTGGCTCCTCTAACTCACTGCATTACAAAAATTGAGTTTCATGTGTAAGTGCTAAGTACCTTTCAGGGTACCAAGTACCAATTCAATACTCTCAGCATAAACTGAGTGTTTGTGAATAGTTTCTGTTGCTTCAATTACTTGTCATCCACTGGTTGATTACGGGTTCTTAAGGCATTGCTTCAGCTTTTCCTGACTCCAGTGGCTGCGATCTTGGTTTTATTTTTTCATGACAGCAATAAAAGCATCTCTAATTTAATTAAAACAAGGTGTATAACAAATCATTATACCTAAAACACTGATGAGACACTCTGAGCACTTTCCTCCAAGCTCTCTATAGGAATTTGGGGAGTTGCAGACCTGACTGACAAATGACTTTGTGTTAGGACAGCTGTTTGGAGATGGTGAATGCTGTATAATATGGCAATGCTTATGAAGAGGGTTGTGTCCAGCAATTGTGCTGTGATTTGCAATGATTCAGCAGTGGGTCTGTGAGACTTTGGGAAAGTCTTGGAATACAGGAACAATATAGAGGACTGGCTTTCTTCTCCTTTTCTCAAGTCTCACATTCCAGAACAGACTGTGCTGTACTGATGCATTTCTACATGGCTGAGCTTGAATCTCTCCACTTCAAACACAAGACATGGTTTTCATCTGAATTGTGACAACCAGAACTGAGCAAGGCTCAATTAGGGGAGGCCAGAGCAGATGTGTGTGTAACTGCAGGGTTTAGGTAGCTCAGAGGGGAAAAAAAAGAGCAGCAGTAGGAAAAGAAAGGGAGGAAAATGAAAAATGGGAGACAGCAGGGAAGAGGCAGGGTCCGCTGCTTCTCCTCATGCATAGGATTCTGTGCATTCAGCCTAGCTTACCCTCTAGCATTGCCTTTTTCCCTGGTTTCACTTCCAATTCTAGCACACCCCTTTTCTGATCCCCTTTTCCTGATAAGGTAGGATCCTTCAGTCTTTGCCTGCCAGCTGAGTTTTGATCCTGTTTTCTTGCTTCAGGTGGTCATTTTGCCGCTGTGTTGTGTTCTCCTGCAGAGATTTCCCCCATCCTTCTCCTTCAGGCTTATTCCAGATCTGTATTCTCCATCTCTTTTCCAAGTGGCTATGTCTAATCTTCTTCCTCACTGCCCCTGTTTTTCCCTTGGATATAGGACTGACATTTTACCTGCTCCTAAGCAAATGTTTGCATGTCTGTGCACTGAGATGTGCTTGAAAGAATGGTCATGCAGCTGTTTTGGAAACATCAGTTTCAGTATCTGACCTAGAAACTACCTCAGTCTGCCAGAGCAAGATGGAACAGCAAGTTGAATTTTATCTGCTTGGTGAAAGCTGGGCAGAGGGGAAAAAAATAATGCTGTTTTTCTCTTCTGATGCTTAAAAAAGTTTTGGTTTTCTTTTTGTTCTATAGGATTTGGACAGACTGTTCATAGAACTCTTCAGCATCCTGTCATCTTAATTTACCTGAAATGTCGTGCAGTTCTTTCTTGTCTTTGTGCACTGCACTGGCATCTAATTATTTCTCCCTGTGTTCTCCTGGTGTGATACTGTAGGTTTTTAGAAGTGAGACTTCTTTACTAGGCAATACACGTCACAGGGCAACTCAGGAGAGGGGAGAAACCGTCAAAATTTGTAGTGGGAGCCTATCACTACTGCCTTTTGGGGTATGCAACCCCTGGGCTATGCTCACCCACAGAGTCCCTCTGCTGAATGCCTAAATAATAATTGTGTTTATGACCCTGCTCCTTTCAGAAGGCCTTTACAGGTCATTATTTTAGGAGCAGATGTGAGGAACCCCCAAGCTTTTCTTTTTTTTTCTAAGTTCCAGGGAAAGTTACCTCCCTTTTGCACAAAATGCCTCGTGTCAGAGTTCTCTGCTGTTTCTGTATCATTATAGGTGCCATAAGTGAAGCTGAAGCTGTCATTCTGTGGTGGAAAAAGCTGCACCTTCAAGGTATTGAATATTCTGAAAATTGTGATTTTGTTGTTCTGTGGCACAGCATCTCTAATAAAACTGTGTACAGTGCAAAAAAAGATACAAATAGGAGAGTTTCTATATATTGGAAGTGCATTGTTCTGGTGAAGGGGTTGGCAGGTTCCCTGCAATATCTTTATGACAGGAAAAAAAAAAAAAGGCAGGGAGAACTAAGAAGTCATCTTTAAAATTAACTTTCCAGCTGCTTGGAAATGTGCCTGGCATGGCTGCAAAGAGTTCTACTTACACATATGACTCCCACCAGCAGCAGAAAAGCCTGACCTTGAGGCAAGGGAAGCCAATTGTGAAAGCTCCTGGACCACAGGAAAATGGAAAAATTTTCCATTTCCAAAGGAAGAACAAGTGACTGACTTCCCTTCCTTAACTTACAGAGGGTCCATTGGTTTCTGCAGCATGAAGCACAGCAGGTTCTCAGCTCTGTTTCTACAGGTCACCCTGACCACACACAAGTAGTTGATGTATCTTCAATCTCTCTTGCTTCACGTCAAATGTGTCCTTCCCAGGTGGTGTTTTTAGCAATATTTTATGCAAATTATGGGAATGAAGTAAAAAATCAGGGAATAAAATAGTTTCTTAATTTTCTCCATAGTGAATTTTACTTGCCATAGTCACTGAATATTTTTTTTCTGTAGCAGCATTAACACTTTTATAAGGTGTCAAAAATCAATGAAAATTTGAAGAATCTTTTTTCAGCAACATGAAAGCATTGATACGTTCAAGCTTAATTTTCAGCTGCAGAAGGTTAATCTTTCAGTTTTGTTTTGTCATCTCCTTGAAAACAGATAAAAGTTTTCTGAGTCAAGAAACTTCCTAGATTGGGTCCTTTGTATTAAACTTTTGTTTTAAAAAATCTGCTCACTGGAATTTTAGGTAATTTTTAGTTTGGTCTGTGAGTAGCAAGTAGGTTCTTCTGTTAAGGATTGTTAATTCAAGCTAACCTGTAGGGCTTTGGTTTATTCTGGATGATTTCCTACTAAAAGTTCTGTTGATTTTGCTTTAGGGTGGAAATACCACAATCAGGGTAAATAACTTTACGAATCTTTTTTTCTCCATGACTGAAGTTTTGCTTTTACCTGACATCCTGAACTTCACAGCTATTAGAACAGCTTTGAGTGCTGGGGTCAAAGGAGGGACCTGCATGCTGAACTTGCCTTTTGTGGCACCAAGACAGCTGCACTTGGTCGTGTTCCAGGTTGAGTGACTTCATATGCACGAAACAATTTGCCAGGGCAAGCTTCGTCCTTGAGCACAAAACTATTTTACAAAACTATTTTTCCTTCTTATGACTTTTCTTTTTACATTATATCACATTTCCCTGCCTCTGTATTGAGCCTTTTTGTATATTTTTGTCAGCAAATGGTTAGAAATATATAGATGCTGGGCTCAACCAACAATTTGGATTCAGCTCTAAAAAAAATACCCTTAATGTACCTTTGCTCAGGAAATGCATCTGTGTGGGCTGTTGCATTATCCAAGGTGTTAGAGACAGGAGGGAGTGTAATGATGAGAGCAGATATATATTCTGACCTGAAACTGTCCTGGCTGTCACATTTTCTAGGAACATAGGGTATGGGTTCACTAAAGAGAGACAGGAACACCTGCATTTATCTAATCACTGGGGTTTTTTTTAAAAAAAACCATAACTGTACACTCTAATTTCCTGTTCAAATATTGCATGCCCAGTTTAATTTACCATCCTTGAGTAAATTTTATTTCACTAGCTCTAGTTAAACCCCAAGACATTTAACTATTATGAAAGCATATAGTTGATATTTTGGAAAACATCAGTTCAGGTTAGGTTGATACATTGGGGAGAGAGGAAAATGTCACTGATTGGTAAAAGCACTATTTTCTCTTCAGATGCAATTTCACACTTCTAATGCCAGGGAAATATTCTTTTGATTCATGGAAAATAGAAATATCAGAAGTCAAGTTTCATAGTATGTCAGAGAATGGTACAAAGCAATGTTTTTTCAGCAGCACTTCTACTCCTTTAGAGGGAAGCCTCTGTATTTTCTTTTCCAAAATCAGATTAAAGATGATGTGTTCTTTATCAAGATCCTTCCAGCTCTATCAAAAAGAGACACTCAGGACAGTTAAAGCCTTTCTGAGCTTCAGTGGCAACCTGCTGGAAGATATGGGAGTGCTGGAGGAAAATATTTTAGTTCTGTGAAGTCACTGATCCCTTTATTATGGAGACTGCAGTGCATTTTTGATTTTGCACAGGTCTTCACAGGGCAGTTTTTGCACCTTCCACTCTTTCTGAGCTATTTTAGCCTGCTCTGTGTGTAGCATGCAGAAGAGGCATACACCTGATGAAAATACCACTCCTCAGTTTATTCTGGGATTGTTATTTGGGACAGAAGCTATTTGGTAGAGTAATTTTTCTTTTCTAGGTTAAAATTGGTGAGTAATTGCTGCTGTGAAGATTGCTCTGTAATATTGTAGCTTAAGATTCATACAAGACTTCTCTGAGGTTTTTCATGTTGGTATTTATAGAAGAATCTCATTGCAAATAAAATTTTAGGCATGAGATAGATGCAACGTCTCTGAAAAGACACTTTTTGAACTTTTCTCTTAAAAAAAAGATTCAACTATTGTTAGAAGAAAAAGCAAGAAAAAAGTGTTGGATAGGCATCTTCCCCTTTTATCCTAACAAAAAAAAAATGTTTGATGATTGTGGTCTGTGTTCAGAGAACAAGTTTATGGAGCGTTTGCTTCAGCTAAGAAAAAAAATTGCCAAAGATGGATGTCTGTGTTTAAGTGGTTCACGTTGTGGCCATGTTTCCTGACTCAGTATCATTTAAAGGACTCCCTGGCTGCCTCTGATATTTCCTTGAGTCTTTATGTCATTGAAAAGGTGAATGCTAAAGCAAGAAAACTGAATTTAACTCAGTGGGAGGTTTTAACCATAAGTATGTTTAAACTAAACATTCTGAAAATTCCTCTTCCCCCTTCCTCCGCTCTTCATTATAATTCTCTTTTATTTAAATGATCTCAAAGTGCAGCCTCGTGTGTGTGTCTCCTTGCCAGGATATCCTGGGACTGTGAACCACGAGCAGAGGAAGATTTTACATAACAGGCAATAAAAACAGAGAGAAACTCGCTTGTGTTATGAACTTTGCTCAACAATAGAAAAAGCTGACCTTGGGATGATGCCTGGTCGTGTCCCTTTATTTATAGGGAGCTGTGGGTGGGTTGGAAACCCCTGGAATTACAATCTTTGCTGCTGGTCTCCCAGTGGAGTGTGCATGTGGGAAAAGGGCATTGCCCATCTTCCTTCTCTTCACCTGAAGATTTTACTTGTTTGGGTTTTATTTCTCTGGTAGGTTTATTTCAGTGTGGTGAAGGAGGGAATCTTCCCCACAATAAAACTGGACAATGACAACCTTCAGTATCGTGTCTGAGACAAAAATGTAGCTCAGATCTATTTACAGTCCCCAAATGGCCATTTGTTTTATTGTAGCTCATCCTTAGACTGAGGCACACACTGCTCTCCTTGTTCCTGAGACAGTGAAACTGGAAGTTAATTAATGTGGTGCTGCTTTCTCCTTCTCACCATGCTCAGACATTCCTGTGAGTGGCTGTGACTCTATCTTCAGGATATGTGCTGGAAACCCCGAAATTTGCAGCTGCCCATATTTTCTTTGTGCTCACATAAACAAACCTAATCTTGTTCCCTGTATCCCTGCAATGTCCATCCATCATGCAAGCTGAAGATCCAGTCTGGGCTTTTTGCCATTCTGTACCCCAGCCCTGATCCTCTGATATTTCCTTACATCTTTGCCATTGAGAAGGTGAACACTTAAAGCAAGAAAACTGAATTTAGTTCAGTGGGAGAGTTTCCCCCCATTCCGTACCCCAGTGAAATCCAGTCCGAGTTTTCTCCATTCCGTATCCCAGCTGAACCCAGTCCAGGTTTCCCCCATTCCCAGTTCCAGCCCCGATCCGTTCTGGATCTTTACCTATTTCAGCATCGAGCGTGCCAGACCTTTGCTATTCACCTTCAACTTTAAAACAATTAAACAATTTTATTTATTTTTTTCCCCCAAATATAGGATTATGAAGTGTTCTGAGCCACCTTTGTGATTTATTAGAAAACAGATCTGTTTTAACTTAGGGTGGGTGATCTTTGCCTTACTCTGTAAGGCAGCACAACCTCAATAAAGGTTGGGTTGCTGCAGAGCTGTGCGCTCCTCTTCCCAGTTAATTGATTTGTTAATTGATGTGTTGATTCCTGTTAAGGATGCTTGGTGACAGATACATTGTCACCACTGGGAGGAAGGAGGTATAGATATGCATTTTTCTGGTAATGCTGCTTCAGACTGTGATGTGCAGGCTCTTACCCATTTGACTCAAATTTTTTTAAAAATTGGGGTTTTTGCAATTATGGTGTTATGGGATGTATGCTCAACTTAGAGCAGCTAATTCATTTACAAAACACAGTTAATCTACCTCAGTTAATCTTCCTGATGTAGCTCTACAACTTGTGCTGCCTGCTTTAGCTTGGACAGCGGTTTGTTCAAGTGTGTAATCGTGAAATTGTCAAATGTGTAATCATGTGCTCTATTCTTTTTTAGGATTCTGAAGTTATTGATTGTATTTTGTCTTGTTTTACCTCTGGAGTGCAGAGATTGTTGATCTTGTATATCCCTAAACTACTTTTGTCCTTGAAATCTGAAGGTTGTTTACAATTCCTGATACTCAAATGCTTTCCTGATGAGAGGGGTAAGGGTGCTGGGGTGGATTTTTTTTTTGCCCTAGATGTGTTAATACAAATAATTGAACTGGCTTTCTGTAGCTTCTGGGGAGAGTGCAGTGGGTTTGCTTCATTTCCTCAGCTCAGTTCAGAAAGCACTTGTGCAGAACGGAGGTTATTCCAAAAATCTGCCTGGCTGCATCTTTCCCTGTGAGCCTTGGGGAATGCCTGTGCTTGAGGCGAGTGCTGAATCAAGCCCCACTTGTGTTCAGCATCGTGTGTTGGGGACTTGGAGCTTGCCACGTGAGAGTCCTCCAGAAACAGGATGCTGTTGTGGGCTGGTGGAAGCCCAAAGCTGCATTCCCACCTGGATCTGCTCTAGTAGTGTTTTGTGCTTACGGAACACTTTGCTTTGCTCTTGTCTTTCACTTTTCTCTCCTTTCCTCCCCCACATCCAGGCTGGTTCTGGATCTTGCCAGCAGCGCTTAATAGGAGCACATTAGTGCTCTGTTGATATCTTAGGATCTGCTCAGACCCACAGCTTTGTCAGTGCTGTCATGCTGCTAAAAACAGCCACCTTCTAGTTCTTCCGTTTCCTTGCTTTTTCCCTCAGGACTGGACATCATATGTCTAGTGGATGTTGCTAATGCCAGTTCTTTATGTAGCAATTGCTGGGTGAAGTCAGGTGGTTTCTTATCAGTTTCTTGGGTTTTTTTGTTTTTTAAATAAAGTGCAAGTTGGATGCTATCAGAAATCTTCTGGTAAAGTTGCAAAAGGCAATTAAGGGACTCATCTGGTGTTTTTGCAAAGATCTCACTGGGGAAGAGGGGGGAAATAGAAATCTCGCAGCTTTCAGAACCAAAAATGCCAGCTTTTTGATAGTCTGATTATGGAAATCCAGTCGACATAGACACGGACACTCTGATTTGATAGTGATTTTCATTGAAACCAAAAAAACCCAACTTGGTGCTGAGTCATTTGGAGTTAGAGACAATTACAGATTCCTCCATGTTGCTTTAATGGGACATGAAGTAATTTGGGATAGGCCCTTCCTTGGTGAGAGAAGTCTGTGCTCCCAGTGAAGCTTTAGAGGTGACAATCCAGGCATTACCTGAGAAGTTGCTGTTCTCTTTAATTAAAATCCTAGCTTTCTTCCATGGTAAACTGATGGTGACGGTGACTTGGGTTTAAAATAAATAAACACATAGCCTTAACCTTTGACAGAAAAGCTTTGAATGACATTTCAATGTCCTCTTTGGCTGCCTCTACCTTGAAAGTGTATTGTTTGGGATAAGTGTCTGAAACAGACTGAAGTGAGTCTCATCTCAGGAGAGCAGAAATAATATTGCTGTGTGTAGGTGCTTTGGGCAGCCACAAGTGTAGTTGATACCTACTTTTAAATTAAGAGCGAATATTGAGGATAAAAGTACTTTGTTTCATGCTAAAATCTTGATAGCTTTCTTCTTTAAGTGTAGATATTTAAATCAAATGACACTATGACCTCCCTGCCTTGAATAATTGTAGAGACTCATCAGGTGGTTCCTGGCTTGTCAGGGGCTTCCAGTCCTGGCCCATCTTCTTCTTGTGTTGGCATGAAATTGTTACAGAGTGAAAGCTCTGTCCTTAAGCCAGACATCTTGCTAATTAATTATCTTTGCTTTCTAAAGTACGTTCCTTCACGTAACATGGAATTGTTGCCTGTAGTTTCTAGGATTTGGAAGGTAGATTTAAAGCCCTCTATTACAGGAATTCTTTCCTTCAGGTGGACAGTCAGTGCAATCCAATCTGTCTTGATCCATCTTTAGGTTAAACTGTACAGGCTGAACTTTAGTCTGTACCTATTGTTGTCCTACTTGTTCAGCATATGGTGAAATGACACATCTTTCTATTTGAATCACAAGGCATCATCAGATTTTTGTTTTCTGCTTAATTATGGGGGATTTTTGCCTGTGCCTTTCTGCATTTTCTGCTGCACATTTCAATGAAGGTAGGAAACCAGGGTGAAAAGCTGCAAGCTCTGTGAGAATTAAATAATGATATAATCCAAATTCCTTGATTCATTTTTTTTCTTTCTATTCTGTGGTATTGAGATGTACCTTGAGGCCTGAGAGAGATAAATATTAGTGTCATCTAAGCTGACAGGTGAGGTATGATGGAGGTGTCAGAAGCTACTGTCCCTGTTTTGTACAAAGTCAGATAAGTCTGGTGTTTGGGGAGTGCAGCTTGTGCAAAAACTTTCCTGAGTATAACAAGATAAGTCAAAATAGCCTTAGACCTTCAGCAGTCCCCTTTCCACAAACTTGGAAAATGCAAAAGAAGACAGACTGCTTGATTATGGGAAGAGGTGGGTGGAAAAGCATCTAACTAGAAGGCAGGAGATAAGGATTTCCTGAGCTGAACAGTATGATGTCCCTGTGCTCATGGAGTGGAAGGCAGCCTTGCAGCAAGCAAATACCTGACTTACTGACCTCAATTAACATTCCTTCTGTTTGTGCCAGGACTGGGTTTTGCTCTTCAAGCCTCCTAGGTGCACATTAGGTGAACAGCAGACAAATGTAAATGACCTCATTTTATCACTTGGATGGCGTGAATGCCTCAGAGTCCACCTTTAGCTAAATTAGAAGGCTGGGATGAAGAGCTGTAGCTCTCTGTGTGATCCATGGAGAGAACTGTCCTCCTGGAGTGTCCCAAATTGCCCTCTGTGTGCTTCACAGACCACGTGGGAACACAGAGTTATAGCTCAGCCCAATGCCAGTGTGAACCTCTTCGTATGCTGCACATCTCAAGCCCAACCCTGAATTTGTGTCTTTTATTTATTATTTTTAAAAATTATTTCTGATGCTCCTTTACCAGAGACATGAGTTTTATGGTGAGATAACAAAAGAAATCCTTACAGAAATCACAGACTGGGTGTCACTTTGCCTTTGTAATTCATGAGGAGAGACTGTACCTATAAATCACACAGATGTAATAGCTGCAACCAGATAGAGCAGTTGTGTAAGCTTGTAACCTAAAACTATAATCTTTGGTGGCCTAAAATTCAGGTTAAATACTGAATCACCATTATATGAATAGAGTGGCTCTGACAATAAGAAAAATGAATGCGAGTGCAGAGAAGGTCTTGAATCAATTTTTCAATCTGCTTTTTTCTTGGTAATGCTTTTAACTGAAATTACACTGAGAAGTGTATAAACGTATTTCTGCAATAAAGGTCACCTCTGAACACTATCAGGTGGTAACTTGGCTTTCTCTCATTCAGCTTCCATGTACTTGGAAGAGATACCTTTTCCTTTACACGTAAACAGTTAGTTTTGGTTGCAAAATATTGAAATGCAACAGGAAATTATAGATGAATCTATTGTTCCACTATGGGAATGCTTCAGCCACACACATGACTTTGCTCTCATGCTTTATTTCTGAATTATTTTCAACCCTCAGCCATAATTACTTGTTTTATTCTGTTATTTATTGAGTATGCCTTTAAATAGGTAAAAAAATTACAACAGGATTCCTTCAACCTCAGCCTTGGCAAGTACCAGAATTCTTAGCTAGAGACCCATGCCAGTACATGAGATCCCTGCTAACCATAGCTTCACAAGTTCATGAACTTTCATTATTTTATTACTTTACAGATGATGAAGATGCAGACACAAGTTAAAAATTAGTATCTTGCTCACAGACCTTGATTTGTCTTCCAAATACTTCCTTGCTTCCTCTGCCATTTAAGCTCATGGTGGAGCCCAGCTTCTATTAAAGCTTTTTATTTTACCCAATATTCACATGTGTTGTTTGCATTACAGAAAGCTTAATTTCACTTAGACTTAATTTGATCCATCCAGATGGGTTTATTTTCAGTATATGGACCATAGGAAAGGACAGAAAGAGATGCTTTCAAATTGCATCACATATAAAAAGGCTCTCTGTGGAGGAGGTTCCAAAATATGTAATTTCTCCCATGGCTGGTTCCCTCAGGTATTAAATATTTTTCTCTGTTGCAGTCCATTTGCCTGAGTGACATGGAATATCATCTTTATTAGGGCACGTTACCCTCACACTTGATAAGAGTGACATCCAGAGATAAAGGACTTGTGGATTGTTTTCCCCATTATTTTGTCAATGCCTGGTTCCTTAGCAAGTAATCCCAGCTGGCTTCCTTACCCTCTGATTCCACACCCTTGGCTCCATTATCTCAGCTTACATGGACCAAAGCTGAAGTCTTTCCATATCTCCTGCAGTTTATTCAGGAATAGGGATCAAGTCGTGGTTATCTCTTCTGTCTCCTCCTCTGGTTCTGATGATGGCCTTGATGATGGCCCTAAGAGTCACCTTTTTGATGGTCCTGCTTCTTCATCCTCTTTANGTTATCTCTTCTGTCTCCTCTTCTGGTTCTGATGATGGCCCTGAGAGTCACCCTTTTGATGCTTCTTCATCCTCTTTACTCTCCCTGTCCTGCTTAACTCTTTTTGCTAAAGCTTTTTTACTGAATGACTTTAAAATTCCCGTGTGTGGTAATCGATCTGGAGGACAAAGAAGGAAAAAAAGAGGGGGAATAAAATAAAGTGATGCACAATGCAACTGCTCACCTTGTGCTGACTGATGCCAGAACCCCCTTCCTGAACCCAGACTGGCCACCCCTTCTGGGTAGCTCCCCCCNAGGGATCAAGTCGTGGTTATCTCTTCTGTCTCCTCCTCTGGTTCTGATGATGGCCTTGATGATGGCCCTAAGAGTCACCTTTTTGATGGTCCTGCTTCTTCATCCTCTTTACTCTCCCTGTCCTGCTTGACTCTTTTTGCTAAAGCTTTATTACTGAGAGACTTTAAAATTCTCATGTGTGGTAATCGATCTGGAGGACAAAGAAGGAAAAAAAGAGGGGGAATAAAATAAAGTGATGCACAATGCAACTGCTCACCTTGTGCTGACTGATGCCAGAACCCCCTTCCTGAACCCAGACTGGCCCTTCTGGGTAGCTCCCCCCAGTTTATATACTGGGCACGATGTTCTCAGGCATGGAATATTCCTTTGACCCCTGGGTCACCTGTCCTGGCTATGCTCCCTCCCAGTTTTCTTTTGTGCACCTCCTCAGTGGCAAAGCATGAGACAAGGGAAAAAATATTGTCCTTGGCGTAGGGTAAACAAAACTTAGCAAAGCCCCAAAACCTCAGCTTGTTATTAACACCACTCTGAATCCAAAACATAGAGCTGTACCAGCTACTAAAAAAGAAATTAGCTCTGCCCCACCTGAAACCAGGACAGTATCCACCCCTGCTCCACCACCTGAGGTAGCTGTCACATCATGTCCCAGTTTGGGGGTTTTGTGTTTGGTTTTTTTTTAGTAAATACACAAAATGGATAGCCATTTAGCAATGATGCAAGGTTGTTTATCTCCCTCTCTGGCAAACTGCACTCAGAACACTTCTAATGACCGTGGCATTCTGCTTAATGAGTAAATGGAGTACTGGGCCATGGCTGGTAATGAAAAGGAGACAAGCTTAATTAACTTAGCACCCAACTAATCAGCAGTTAATGTGGCCCTGAAAATTGATAAGTTATTTAGTCATGGAGGGTTGGAGTGTGCACGTAGAGAAGGGAAAAGCTGGCCTTTTTTGTACCTTGAGCCTGAAGCAAATATAAATGGCCAACAGGAGCTGATGTGACCTGGAGGTTTCTGTCAGTGGTGGGCCCTTGAGTCATGCTCTCTTGAGCCATCCAGAAACTGTTTATAACTCTAGAATGAGGATTTGTTAGTTGAAATCCTGCAGGCAGTTTCTCTGGAGGACCTCTTGGATTATGAGCAGAGCAGCCCTGCCATATGTGGACTAGCGAGGTAGATTGGATTCACATTAAAATAAACCATCTAGAAGAGTGTTTTTCACTTTCCCCTGTGTGAATATCCCAGAATAGCTCCTGGGATTTTATTCAAACTAAATACTAAGTTACAGTGCCTCACTGGACACCTGCAAATATCTCTGCCCTGATTTTCTTGGCTACAGACAGTGCTCCAGAACTAAATATAAGATAATTTCTTCCAAAATCGTTCCCTCTCAGCAAGGATTTTTCTATTGCTCAGAGGAATGACTTAGTATTTGGAGCCCAAACAGTGATGTTTGAAGAAGAGGCCATCAATTTAGTTCCCTGCGCCACAAGGGATAATCAATGGAAAACTTGCTTCTACTGTTCATGTTCAGAAATCACAGGCTAACAGAGGACTTACTTAATACAGCAAGGATCCTCTTGTTCCACTTTTTCCATTTTCATGAGAGCTGGGCTTTGTTTTGGAAATTTTTTTCCTTAATTTTAAAATGTTAAATGGTTTTCACACAACATCCCGATCAGCAAGTAGCAATTAGGAGGATTTTTTTTCCTTAGGATTTTTACATTTATTGGAAGAGCAGAGAGCTAAAGGTGCTAAATGAAACAGTGGCTACGTGCCCTGAATCAGGAGGAACAGCAGCAGTGCTTGGCTGTTGGTTCCATGGCCTTTGAGTTGCTGCCTTGCCCCTGATTTTAGCAGCAGGTGTCTTTAGAGGATGCTGGGCTCACCCTACTTTTCCCCCCAGGAAAGCAGTCCAGGGGAGTTGCAGGCTTCCCAGTGGGATGGATGGGAGTGGGGAAGGTGAATCCTCTGCCTCCATGTCAGGCCTGTGATTCCTTGCAGACTTAACCTGACATGCAAATCCCTGCAGGTACAAACTTCTGCTTTTCTGTTGTTGAAAGACTGAACATCCTACACAGTCTTGATAAACGGGGAGCCCCTGTTCAAATGCAGAGGGAGTCTATATTCCACTTTCTCCTTTGTCTCTTTTCACCTGCTTGCTAGTGCTGTCTTATCACTGATATTAAACAATGAAAAAGTCATTTTTTAAATTTGTGTATGGGCTAGAATACTCCTTCCAGCTTTTGATTTATTTCAGTGCAAGGTGCTTTAGACATGGTGTTTTGTGAGTTCAGGCTCTGCAGACCTACCCTAAATATATTCTGTATGTATTGCTCCCCAAAAAAATCCTTGATCTGTCATCATCAAACTTCATTTAAATTGGCTTTTAACCTGATCACCCTACCTCATCTGGTGCATCTGCTGTGAATCTTGACAAACTTCTGGAGCTTGGGAAGTTGCTTGTGGAACAAAGGGGAGCTTTGCCAAGTCCCTTCTGCAAGGCATCCTGTAGCCTTTCAAATGACAGGTTTTACTTGGCAGTGTTGGGTTTCTGTGCAGTCAATAATGTGCAACAAAGGTATTGAGAAAACATCCTGTCCTCTTAGAGGAATGTTTATTATAGTGATGTCTGAGATTTCAGCTTTTTGTCAGATTGGTACTGCCCAAGTGTACATGGACTCTGACTGAATCATTAGCAGATTTTGTAAAGAATGCTAATGGAGTTGTTATAGAAGTGGTGATCTGAGAACAAAAGCAAGGCAAAGATTGCATGCAGAAACAGAACTGTTAGATTTACTGATAACTAGCTCTTTCCTGTAAAGTTTTTAGAGT
Source organism: Polioptila caerulea (assembly GCA_013397295.1). Lineage (NCBI taxonomy): Eukaryota > Metazoa > Chordata > Aves > Passeriformes > Certhiidae > Polioptila > Polioptila caerulea. Next base: position 129,808 of record VYXF01011497.1, on the reverse strand, counting down.
AATGCATTTCTGCTATTAAAAATATTTGGAGCCCAGACTGGAGATTTTCTGTAAACATCTGTAAATATCAAAGTTGCTCTAGGACAGACCTTGGAAGGAATCCAGGTGCAGCCTTGGTGTTTCAGTTGTTATTCCTCACCCACTCTGCTTTGCTAGCCATAGTTTTAACCAAGTCACAATGGACACTGGAGGTGCTGGGCACTCCGTCCTCTCTGTCACATTGCACTGAGTTAAATAATGCGTGTTGTGGAGAAAGGCACTGGGGAAAACACTAAATGGCGTGCTTTTTCTTGGATTTTTCTAAGATCTCTGCCTCTAAGTACTTGGCTACAGTATCCTGCAGCCTGCTCGGGGTGGTGGTGGCCTCTCATCCAGCTGTGCTGCTGGTGCTTGCTGTCCCCACTGCTGGTGTTGAGGGTGTTCTGCCAGGTTCTCGTGATCCAGCCTCGGTGGGCATCAATTCTGATCCTTAGGGGTGAGATGGATTATAAAGAGGGAGTCTCTGGGTTGCCTTTTGGGTGTTTATTTCTTTGCACAGCCTGAAAATCACGTTGGTTTCCAATGAGATTTGATGGTCAAATTGAAGGGCTGGCAAGGCTGTTACTGGAGAGAATCTGGAAGGAGGGCAACACCTCCCTTCACTGCCACCAACATCCAGCTTTGACACAGCTGAGCTACATCCCTCGGGCATTTCCATGGTGCAGGAGGGCTTTGGTGCCAAGCTGCTCTTGGACACCTTTGGGAAGGTACCCAGGCTTAGCCTGCACTAAGTTTCAGTTTCCTTGCCTTCCTGTGAGGCTTGCTTTGATTGAAACTGCAAGCTGAAGGAAGGGAAAGAAGCATGCCAAGGGAGCTGTGCCTCCTGCACGGGCAAGAGTGCAGAAACCAAAACCCCTTGGATGCCTTGTGCTGCGGTCTTCTTCTGCAGCAGCAGCTGATTTGAGATTAAAAATCAGATGTTTCACAGATGGACTGATAATGAGGTGAGAATGATTGTTCTTGTCTCTAGGTGGACTTCCTTCTTCTGTTGGTGCGGGAGAAACCCAAATATGCAGCCAACCGTAAGATAGGAAGTAGGGAGGGTGGGTATTTTTGCCCTGGTGTGTCACTAAACCCCAAGTGAACACCTACTCCTGAAGTGAGTGAGCTCAATGGTGACAGAGGTCTGATAAGGGTTGATTAATAATTAACCCTTAGATGTCCCAGGTTGGATTTGAGAACACGTATTCTCTGCCCCGTATGCTTTGCTCCCAGTATGTGGTCTTCGTTTGCTTCACTTGGCTAAATACATAAAAGTCATTTCCATGCAAAAAGAGCCACCTGAACTCTTTAGAGGCAGCCCAATTGCAGAGAGAAGTTTTTGTAGACATGAAATCTTATTTAGAAAACTTACAGCATCGTTGGTTTAGAATCATACCCAAGTACATACATATAAGCATATTTATGAGTGTGTATATTAGACATAATTTCTGTTTGCAGAGTATGGCTCCTGAACTCTCATGTTGTCATAACACCATTTCCTTAACAAAGGGGGTCTTTCATATATGTCTGCACCTTTCTGTGTTAATTCGAGCCAAACATCACTGATTAAAGTGTGTAATGTCAAAGATGAGCTTCTGGTTGCCTCATACATTTGTGAGAAGTGCCATTTCTAAGTCTGGTCACACCATCCCGTGGCTGCATTCCTGTTCCGAACCTCTTCAGCTCCTTTCAGCTGATAAAGTCCCAAATTTCCAGCTGGAGCCTTGCTATTGGTTTGCAAATATTGCAGTTATGACTTTGTGTGGGGTGTTAAGTGGCTTTTAGTTGATTGGAGGCGCAAGTCAGGGAGGAACTTCTTTTCTGTTTAATATTTCTCCATAGGTTTTTTTTCCCTCAAAGATAGGTTTTTTAGCAAAAGATACAGGGATTTGCCTACACAAAATGTCCTATTAATTTAGAGGAACTGAATATGGAAAAGACTCCCACTTCTGTTGTCTCTTTTATTCTGTTCCCTAAATGCCCCAGTTGGATTTCTAATGATGTATTTCCTCTAGCTGTCAGGAAAGTTTACACTGGGATCATAACTTTCTGTTTCCTAGCAACTCTGCATCCTCCTGCTCATAAAAGAGGGTGGCTTATAGTTTTAATTAATGTAATTCTAAGCCACAGCCAATGAAAAACAAATGCTGTGGAAGAATAAATGTCATCTGTGCTTTAAAGGAAAGTAAAAAGTTCACATCATAATTGCTTATCTGTTTTAGCATTGTATTTAGTTTTGATAAAGTGAGTATTTTTAAATATTTCCTTACATTCAAAATGAAATTTTTTCAGTTATGGTTGGCAGTGTGGTTATGATCATTTGGCTTTGGGACTAGGGATCACTGCATCAAAGGATTTCAGATGGACTGCATCACTGCTCTGCAATACCTGTGTTATTAAACTCACTTAAATATTTGCAGCAGTCCCTGCATTGTGTTATTTCCTTAGCATTTCTTATGTGCAGAATATCACGCATTGAAGTACTTTTCTCCACTCTCTCTCACTTCATTAGGTCATTAGCATGTTTTGAGAGTGGAAGTTGAAATAAAACATTTTTAGCCATATTACAGGCAGCACATGGATGGCAGCTGTGTGGGAATTATGCTTCCCCTAGAAATTTAGGAAGAGTTAAACATCTGGTTTGTATCTGAGATTTCCAAAACGACTAATGAGATGGCATGGAAACAAAGCTAACAAGAGGCAATGAGCAGAAACCTGTGCACCTTAACATGAAGAAGAACTTTTTTAATGTGCATGGTCTGAGCGCTGGAACAGATTGATCGCAGAGGCTGTGGAGTTTTCCTCACTGGAGATATTCCAGAACCATCTGGGCACAGTCCTGTGCCTTGTGCTCTGGGATGGCCCTGCTGGAGCAGGGAGGTTGGACCAGATGAGCCACAGTGGTCCCTCCCAGCCTGAGCCATTCTGTTACACCCATGTGAAAGCACGCTGCTGAAAAAAGGGATTCACTGCACAGTGCAGGACATGCTGCAATGGTTTACAGGAGTAATACATTTAGCCTGAGATCTTGTCTTCAATAGACATGATAAGAAAAGAGCAGGACCTCTTTTTTTAGATTTCAACAGCACAGCAAAAAAAAAAAACCACTTATAGAAAATACTTTCTTCTTTATATATTCTGCTACCCTAGTAATATATTAATTCTTATTTATTTTAAACATCTCCTCTCAAAACTTTTCCCAGTTTCTTAAAGGAGTAAATTTGTATTTCATCTTGCTCTTTAAAAACTACCCTATATAAGCTCCCTCATGTATGTATGTATTTTATAATTGCTCTTAATTATTAGGTCATACATTTCTTCCATGGATTTATGATGCATGAAATTTCTAAGATGGATGGCATTAAAAGCAAGTTGATATTAGTTTTAGATTTTATGCTTTACAGTAGCCCTGTGTGTTCACATAGATAATTCAAATCCTGATCTGAGTAGAAAATACTTGCTATAACAGTGGTTTTTGGTAGTGCTTTTGTTTGTGGTATCTTAAAAGCTTTGCTGCCACCAATGTAACTATTTTCAAGGTGAAGTGATGCCTTCCCATTTTACATAAGGGGACTGGAGAGGCAGAAATATCAGGATAACAAAAACTCCACTAATTTGAAAAGCTTGAATAAAGGCCCCAAAATTTGATCTTTCTGTGCCTAAAACGCAGACAATTATGCACCTTTAAAGCAGACATCAAGTTCAAAGCTTAAAGGGAACCCATGGCTGCAGCTGCTGCAGAGTTCCTGCACAAAAGGGTTTTGCTATGACCGCTTCATCCCTCATCATCCTCATTCCATCCCATGGCTCATCCATCCAAGGACTGCAAAGGATGAACAGAAATGTTGCTGATCCCAGTGTCCAGTCATGTCCAGTGTGAATGAATGAAGCTGTCCCTCAGCACCCAAAGGCTCTCATGGAGTGAGCAGTTCCTCCCCTAATTAGGGAGGACGTGCACCTTGCCAGTGAGGCTGAGCAGCATTTGCTGGTAAGGGTGGAATGGTGCAACACAGAAACCCTGAGCTGCAGTGAATGCTGAGGGGAGAAGCACAGACTTGTTCCAGCACAGCTGCTGCCTTGGTGGTAGAATCTGAACCTCTTGATAAACACATTTATCCACACAACAGCCAGGCAAAACAAATCATTGCTGTCATTTCAGCTGTACAGGTAGGGATGGGCAACAGGATTGGAGCTGTGTAAGAAAGTGTGACGAGACAAGTGCAATGAGTTCTGGAATTCCTTAGCTGTAATTACAACTTCTGGTGGTCTGGTCACTATCCTTTCCTCTGCCCTGCTACCTCAGTCCCTCCACTCTGTGCTCTGGGCCGCAGTGCTCTCTGCTCCTTTGCCTTCCTGCGAGGAAGGTGTCTTTGTTTAGGGCAAATTTGGGGAGAAACCTCCGGGAGGAGTCCCTCCAGAAAACAAATCCGAACCACTCCTCCTCCCAACTGGTTTGAAACAGGGAAAAAAAAAATATTCTTTGGAGGAAAGTGGAAAAAAGTTGTTTATTTAACATACAAAGCTCTCCCCAGCACAACAAATGAGCAATACCAAACAAGACCTCTGGCTGCTCCGCAGAGATGCCAAATTCCCAGAGTCTCTCTCTCCCGTGGCTGCAGCTCGGCTCAGTTGCCCTCAGTCCCTCCGGTGCTGGGAAAGGCCGGGCCCAGGGCAGGCCCGGGGGGGGCCACAGGTGTGAGCTCCTGGTGCCCTTTTGGGTTTTTAGTCCAGAGCAGGTTAAACAGTTCCAAGAAAAAGAAAAAAACACAGTCCGGAGAACTTCTCTGCCTCAGCTGGCCAAAAACTAACAAAAGCAAAGGAGAGCTCTCTGCCATCCACACTGCAGACAGCACAGGCCGTGAGTGAGGGAAGCTGAAAACTCTGATCTTTATGTTTTGAAAACAATTGCCTCAGACATTCAACTGCTTCGCCTTCGCTCTCAGATCCAGTTTTAAAGGTGCAAAACTTATTTCTGAGCTAAACAGACGAATGGGGATACAATTCAGCATCAACCCAGGACAGAAGGGCACTGCACTCAGCCTTGCCCAGGTGCTGCAGGTCCCTGCCTGTAGCTGTTTATTTTGCTGTACACCACACTTCCAGCCTTTGGGGGTTTTAGCTGTATTTGTGACGTACACTAGAACTCTTGCTCGCCGTTAAAGGATTTAAAACTTTGTTTCCTGAAGAGGCAGCACTGTTGCAGGGTGAACTTGGTTTTGTGCCTGCCATCATTCTGCCCTTTGTACTACAGCAATTTTTTACACAGGATGTGGCTGTAGAAGGAAGCTCTTGTTCTGCAGTACTTACAGCACCACAAAAACACCTACTTCTTGAAACTGTACAACCCTATAATTTTTGAAGTCAGGGATTAAAATTAGTCTCCTAGGTGTGAAAGTTTTGATGGCTCCGACTATTTTGCCTCAATCTTTTTTCCCTCCTTCCTTTGACTGCGTGAAGTTTTGTAACATGACTGCTCATTGGAATTTGTAAAAAGGAAATATTGTAGGCAAATGAAGAAGGGTAATACGTCTGCAAGTGCTGTCTTAATATGATAAAAGACAAATTTTTAAAAACTCCTTTCAATAGGCATCCTGTAGGCATTTCTACTGACACTTTGATTCTTCTGTGTGGAAGGAAATTGTTAGTGACAAATCACCCCTTTTTTTTCTTTTAAACTTTAGGTAGTTGCTACAGCATGGGGGTTAAGACTCTGAAATGTGTCAATTTCTGTAGCTTTATACAGTGGGAAATTTATAGGATAATATCAACTTTATTATCAGCATTCCCATCCACATCTTTCACTGACATGAAAAGCAAATAATTTTTTGCAGACAAAATTACTGCATGTTTTTAATTGCTTTTTATCTCAAATGGCTTATACAACTTCTGCAATTCCCAGAAATAAGGTGGCGTGTCTCAAAAAGGGCTTTGAAAGCTCCTTCAAAAGCCATCTCAGAAGCTGAGAGGCAGACAGTGCTGACCCAAAGGCACCTTGTTCTGTCCAAATGCTCCATCTCCATCATCTCATCTCAATTTTGGTTGCTGAACTAGAAGTAGGCAGACAGATGGGTACATGCCCTTTTGCTTCTTTTCTGCAGTGACAGGACATCTCAAGTACTTCTGTTACATCTGTGATCTATTTAATCAGCTGAGCAGCTAGCCCTTTCAAATTACCACCCATTTTCTGGTGCTTCTATTTTTCATGGCTAGTAAGTAAAACATAATTTTTGCTGCTGTGTTGTTGATGGTTTTGATTTTTTTTTTTTTTGTTTGTTTGTTTGGGTTTTGTTTTGTTTTGTTTTTTTTTTATCCAGAACTATTTATCCATGTACTCTCCCATCCCTGAAATCAAGCTGCAGTTTTGGATGCTTAGGAGCTGGGAGACTTCATGGATGATTTCTGGTGCAAGGACAAATTGTTCCTCATTACAGGACTTCCAGCAACTTCCTGCAAGGCTGCAGTGTTGCACCCTCTGACAGAAGTTTATAATCCTACCTGTGAGATATTAACCAAGTAATTGAGATTACAATCCCTTGAGTCCACTCTGAAATATTTTGAAGCTGGCATGATACTCCTCCACTACAAAATCTTGCAGCTGAACATCAAGCAACACTAATTAGCTTTCAACTCTCTGAACTTACTGGTTTTATGATTTCTTAATTTAAGCTAGAGCTGAGGAAACTTTCTTTGTTGCTGAATCTAGTCGGGAGGAGTTGATGGAGGGGAGAGGAAACTTGCATGGCTTTGGTTTCATCATGACTTACTGTACAGAACAGGATCTGCACAATTATACTTGCAGAGTAGTAGAGATGTGATTTGCACACAAAGGACATTTTCCTTCAGCATTTTAAACAACTTCTGATAAAAATAGGTACCATCAACTGGATCTTAGAGATTTGGAAAATGAGACTGCAGCACCCAGTGCTGACGTTCATTCTTCAGAAACGTCTTTGAAAGAGCTTTGTGGTTTTCCTGTTTCCTGGTTCATTTGGGGCTTTTTAAGGATGTTTGGCTATTGTGGAAGTGTGAGTAGATTATCTTTAAAGAAGAAAGCTGTAATACTGAGCAGTCCTGCTCGGTCCTGACTGCTGTGAGTGATTTTTGAGTCAGTCTGACAGTGGAGTCCAATGCTTGAAGAGAAGGAGCCACCTTCCTATAATTTCAGTGGAGGTGGTCTGACCGTGGTGCCTGCTTGTAATCTACTACATACAGGGAAGAAAGCAAGGGGTTAAAATTCTCAATTTAAACAGATAATATTACTTAGAGCATCTGTAGGTGCTGCTGAACTGCACAATGTACTGGGTTTGCATGGCAAGGTGTTGGTAGTGGGGTGGCTACAGGGCTGGCTTCTGTGAGAAGCTGCCAGAAGCTTTCCCCCATGTCCAGCAGAGCCAATGCCAGCTGGCTCCATGGAATCAGAAATGGTGATAAGGCCTCTGTGATAACATATTTAAGAAGAAGAAAAAAAGTTATTGGGCAGAGGCAATTGCGGCCAACAAAGAGCCTCCCCAGCACCTATAATGTTGGAAACATGCTCTCTTTTCCCTTCTCTTTTCCCTTTCTGTTGTTCCACCATTTATGCAGAAATGCTTCTGAAGAGTAGTCTAGGATCTAACATGAGATTTTCCCACTTTGCTGGTACATGAAGTTTTTTTTCCCAGCAGGTGTTTAACACTTGTTGGAACAATCTAAATGTAATTTTTCATTTTCATCCTCTCAGTCTGGCTGCCAAACAGACATACCTATTATTCACATGGTGTTTATCATCTGGGAGATCTGGGCCAGATGAGTAGTGCAGGGAGAGCTTTGTGTGAAGAACAGCAGGGTGACAGTCACACCTTGTGCTGGATTCAGATCACAAAGGGCAGAGTTCACATCATCCACCATTAGATTTGCACAGCACTGATGTCTTCATTTGAGCTCCAGCCAGCTGAGACGCTTCATACCTGAGTAGGAAAAGACCTGGATGCTTTTAGGTCGTGTTGTGCCTGCCCTGGTTTAGATCTGGTGGATGCTGGGACAAGATGACTCACGCCCTGTGAATGCCCATTTTTCTCCACTGACTGGAAAGAGAACCAAAAGGTCACTCTTGCAGATTTAGACATCAGCATTTGGTGTGATCTTTGCTAATCAGTTTAGGTTAGTCATTGTCAATGCAGCAGTGTCTTTCTTCAGAAAACAAGCAGCATATATCAAGGAATCAAATGAGATGGAGTTTTGCATTTTTTGTAAAAGTACAGGCAGAAATTTGTTGATATTTGTGGTGTTCATAGTAAAAATGTAAAAAAATCTGAAACTTTGCAGTGAACTTAGAAAATGTGTAACAATTTTCAGCTCTTCATTTCCTGCCTCACTTGAGACATCTTTGCAGTGTGTCGTGTTGGCTCATGCCAGGAATGGGACCGCTCTGTGTTTTCTGCTGCATACAAGGAATGTGTTTGCTTTAGCCAAAAGTGATTATAAAAATCCAGTAGAGCTCTTTCACACCTATCTTTTAGCCGTGGAATTCAGTGTATCAAGTAAAATGGGTATTCATGGAAGAGAGGGAGAGAAATTACAGGTTATTTCAGAAATGTGTCTTTTATCCTGTTTTATTTTCTTGTCCATTTACTGGATACTGAAGAAAATACTTTGGACCTAGTGAGGAACCTGTTATTGTAGGTGGTATGTGATGAATTTGTGGCTGGTAGGATAATATCTGAGGAGGGAGAAATTTTAACAATTCCAAATTAAAATGGATATGCTAGGAGGATTAATGAAGGTAAAGGGGCTTATTCTTCATTGATTTAAGACACGAGATACTGCTTCTCATTAACAAAATTGTTGATGAAAATGAAAGGAAATAATTCTGTGTGGAGGGGAATAACTTGTGTGCAAATGATGCCAACAAAGCAGCAAATATTTCATACAAAAAAAAGTCTTACCTGCTGCTCAGCCACTCTAATTACAGTAGTTTTTAGTCACCTATCAATAAGACAGCTGTTAACATTTCTTTCTCTTTAGGCATCAAGTTGAGCAAAGATTTCAAAGTTAATTTCCTAACGTAGCTTCCTCTGAGGTTTCTAGGTGTTCCACTGAAATCTTGGTTACAGCAAGACGAAAAATAAGGTGCTGATTTCACTGGTACTAAGCTCTTCTCTCACTTGTATTTTTCTATGGCTCCTATTTCTAGTTTAGTGCAGGCATTACAAAATATGACATAATTGGGTTTGTGAAAATGGATTTGTTCTTGAATGTATTGTACAAGATGAAAAGAGAAAGTTATGGAGATGGAACATACGTATACTGAAAATTACTCCTTGATTATTGATCATTAATAAAATGTTAATGCCAACAATGGTTGCTTTGATTAACTTCCTGCAAGATGTGATGGGCATATGGTTGAAAAGTTGCTGTCACTTCTGGTAAGATCACAAATCCTTTTGCCTGTTTGATGGGCAGGTGTTGTGAATGAAGACAGAGTAGATGAAGATTTTAGCTAATTTTGTTAAAATAGCTGTGAATGAAATTCATCAGGGTTTTTCATGATGGCTCTGACAGTAATTTGGAGTGGTATAGAGTACCTGTGGTTTTACACCACTGCTTCAGAGCAACCAGCTTTTGGGGCTTGTGATCCTTGTGCCTTCGCCCTTGAGGAAACCCTTCTTACTCAGATATCTTAAGCTGATCTAAATATTTCTCGCACTGGGAATTCATTTTTTTTTTTTTTTTAATTATTCTTATGTTGGCTGACTTGTGCTAGCTCTCCAGACATGGGAGCCTCCTGCTGAAAGGATGTATGGATGGGTGCCTCTGCCACTGGGGAATGCCCTGGTCACCACAGGTGTGGACTGTGCTCCCCAAGAGGCAGGAGGTGGCCTTGATCTTGTTCTCAGTTCCAGCCTTTTTTAGGGGGAGCTGTCTCAGGTCAGGTGTTGGAACCGGGGAAACAGAGGATTTCAGACTTTCTGTGCTGACAGGGAATGATCCACAAAAATATACTGCATTTGACCTGAGGCCATGGAAAAGGCTTCCAAGGCTGAGTGATAGTATAGAGTCTGTCTGTGCATGTGTAGGTGAGTAGAAGTGTGTTATATCACAGGGTGAGAAATTTAGAAATTAAGGTGGCTGGTTAAAATAATATATATGTAACAAGATGGAGGGTTTAGGGTCTAGTCTTCTTCTTGTTCTCTTTCTTCACGAGTTTGGGTGATTTTGCGTGATTGGTTGAGAAATTCTGCAGTGCAGGACATGGGTGACTGGTTATTGAGTTTAAAGCTAAAATAAATTTGTTGGCATCTCATAATCGGGTAGTTTAGGCTTAAAGGACCTTGAAGCTTCTCTCTGTGAGCTCCATTTTTGCCTTGTTAACATAGCCTGCAGAAGCACTCACGGGCCGTGAGGCTGTAACTTAGATAAGATTAACAATGAAATCCAAACACCAACTCGGCCTCTTGTGCTTTTTATCCTAACCCTGAAAAGAACCTGGAAGAACAAAGGGGTTTGCCACACTCAGGCACGAGTGAGTGAGAGTGCTTTCTGTGGGGGAGCATGGGCAGGGCCAGCCCTCTCAGATGGTGGGGTGGGCAAGGCTGCAGGCAGGGAGGGAAATTCCTGGGGATGTTCCTGATCCTGTACAGCCACAGCAAAGGATGGTGCTGGGCCCTGTGGGATGGCTGAAGCCCCTGTGAGGGTGAAGGACTGCTCGTAGAGGTGATGGTGTACATGGGAAGGGGGCTGCTTACCTCCACACACTAGGAAAAGAGGAAGAAGTTCTCAGTTCTGGGTGAATCCCACCATCCTGCTGGCTTTGTTGAGAAAATGGATTTTTTTAGTTCTGGGTTGTCACCAGTTTGATTAATTAGCATGATTACTTGCAGCTGAGTTTTATTCATATCTAGACTTTCTGTAATCCTTTATCCTGTTACAAATGTATATTTGATTAGCTTCCTACTCCATAAAACTGCTCGTTCAACTATTTCCAAGGCTGCATTTTGAGGTAAAAAACCTCTGGTAAATCACATCATTGCAGTTGCCTGGAATTACACAGAAGAACTGAGGGACTGAGCCCCTCTCTATCCATTATACAGAGGATTGATTTTTGTGATCCATCTCTTCTGATAAGCCACACAGACAGTTAAACCTTGTCCTGTAGCTCTGTAAATTGGCACATCATGGTGGGAGAACCTGGCAGGGAGGACACCCAGCTGCAGGCACACCCAGGCAGGGGCTTGGTGGTAACACTTCTATGCCTCTCTAGGTTAGAAATGTTCAGGTTTTGGAGCTGATCTTGGTTTTGATCTTGAGAATCTGCAACCAGAGCCTTCTGTTGGTTCCTGTTCCAAGCTTTTTCTAGGAGAATTATGAGCTAGTGTGAACCTGTCACATACTTCTAAATCCCAAAGCTTTTCAGCCAGTACTTTGCACTATTTGTGAAGACCATGTATCCTCTCATAGAATTTATAACTACAGGCTATACATATTTGCATTGGCATTGCTGCTGTTGTGCTTTCTGCTTATCTAAATGAGAATTTAGCAAGAAAAAAAAGGGATTTAGTGGGCACTGCAGCCAGAGGGTGCTAATCTCTTGATAGTTCAGCTCAAGCTATTTCTATTTTTATACCAAATTAGTGTGGTGGGTTGACCCCAGTTAGCAGCCAAGCTCCCACCCAGTAGCTTATTCATTCCCCACAGCAGGATAGGGAAGAGAACTAGAAAACTAAAAGAGGGAAACTTGTGGGTCAATGTAAAGAGAGTTTAATAGCTGAAATAAAGCTGTGTGCAAGCAAATTGAAGTTCATTCATTGTTTCCCATCAACAGACAGGTGTCCAGGCAGCTGCTGGTAAGTTGTGCCTTCTGACAGATAGTGATTCCTTGGGAAGAAAAGTGCCCTAATCATGAATATTCCTCTCTCTTTCTTTCCCTGACCTGTGATTGCTGAGAACAATGTGTGGTATGGGATATCCCTTTGGTCAGTTCAGGTCAGCTCTCCTGGTTGTGTTCTCTTCTGACTTCTTGCATCACTTGGGACAGAGTGGAAGGGAGAAACCTAATCTCAAACCCCCTTCCTGCTGTGCTGCTAGGCAATGGCCAGGACACTGGTGTGTACTGACATGGCTTTAGACCTAAATCCAAAGCACAGCATCCTGCAGGCTGCTATGAACAATGTTAGCTTTGTCCCAGCCAGACTCAGTGCAATTTTGTAGTGTAATTGTACAGTTGTTTTACTGCCTGTTCATTACAGCTCTACCTGGTAATTTGGCCTTCCTGCACTTCTGTGCACATTCAAAGCTCAGTCAGTGTTTTTTTTTGTTTGTCTTCTGGAAAATTACTTGCCTCTTTCCTTGGAATCTGTCGCTTAAATAACCCAAAGCTCTCCATGCCAGTTGCTGCTTGTCTGATCAAGCTGCACCCACTGTGGAAGGAGAGGATGTGTCTGATAATTCCAGACAGATGGGGTGGTCTTGTCACAGAGGCTATGGAGAGTGGCAACTAAACAGATTAAACTTGATGAAGTCATTGACAGACTCGCACAATTAACATACTGATGCACATCCTTCTTGCTTCCATCTGCCAGCATGCCTAATTCATTTCATTACTGTGAAATTCACTTGACATCCCGGGCTGATTTTGTACCATAATTTACCTGCTGTGCTACTCACGCTTTTCTTGAAATCAACCCTTTGAATCAAAGCTGTTTGAGTGCTGTGCCATGGTCCTTTCATCTTAAAAAGGAGTTTTACAGGCCTTAAAATTGCAACAGCAATGAGCTCAGTATTAAGGTGTAGCCAGTGACTTAGAGGTATTTAAGTCCTGTTAGATATTCATCTTCACAAATGTGAGTAGTCATCATCTTAATGGTTTTAAGATTTTTCTGGTAGTTTTGAAACCACTAAGTAATAGCACTGATGTTGCCTGTGGAGCATTAGCTGCTGCCAGAATACTCTGACCAGAATTGTGAACTAATCTTGTAGCAACTTGTTTTTCATATATAAGGTAAAGCAGGGTCACTGTTGCTCAGAGGAACCCTCTCATACAAATTCTGGACTTACTCCTTGTGTTTGGAGTGCAGTGAAATCCCAAAGTGCAATGATACAAAACAAGCTGGTTTGTTACACCCATTATAATTAAACATATTTCCAGTTACAATCTGTGCTGGGTTAAGTTTCACTCATTCACTGAGATCCTTAATTGCTATCTCTTTGAATGACACATTGTTGGTTGATAAGGAACATTGATAAATAAATGATGTTGATCAAGAACTGCTGGTTTGTTTGGGAAGCACTTTGTCATGTCACCACTTGGTAACTCCTCAGCGCAGCCAGGGATGGCTTAGCAGGAGTTTGCTTTCACCTGAATTGACTGAAAGCCTGTAGGGAAAAAGGCCAAACCTTAGGGAAATGATTATTTCATCTTTGCAGTGTCTTCATCTCTCTTTGGAGCTGGGCTGAGAGCACAGGTCTTTCCTTGTTTTGGGTATTATTTTGGCATTTAACTTAATCCCCAGCAATGCCAGTTTCATTCATGACTCCAACTCACAAATGATGAGGGCAGCTTTGAGGATTGGCTTGGCCTATTGCTGTCCTGTTCAAAGTCCTTGTTAGGCTCAGGACCTTCCAAAATGAGGAAGAAACCTTTTCTTTGGCTGTTTGCACAGGACACCCCAGGAGTCACACCATGTGCCTGAGAGCATTGTCCAAACACCTCCTGAGCTCTGTCAGGCTTGGTGCTGTGACCACTGCCCTGGGGAGCCTGTTCAGTGACCAAACACCCTCTGGGGGAAAAACATGTTCCTGATATCCAACCTAATAATTCTGTGATTTCCCTTTTTTCCTTTTATTTTTTTTCCTGTTTACGCCATCTTTTTTATTAGACTTGGTGTTTTTTTTATATGAACAGAAGAACTTCCTGTAGCCTGAGAAGTTCCTGTTTTTTCTAAACATAGCCAAGTAAGAAGTCAGCTACTGGACCTTCCACAGCTGGGGAGAACTTTTCACTACCAGGCCTATCTTGAAGTTCGGTCTAATTTCTGTGTTTTAGTGTTAAAGGTTCTTGAAAAGGTCACTAAAATGTCCACAAAAATTCATGCCCTTATGTGTCGGTGGGTTTGAATGAAAAACCTTCACCCTGAACATGTCAGAGCAGATCTGTCTGAAATGTCATGACAGAATAGAAGTACACAAATAAAACCTTGTTCAAGTAATGAATGGCTTTGTGCTTGGGAAAGCTGGGGATATGGCCCTGCATTATTACAAGAGCACCTGGAACTGCCTGCTCCTGGTATGAATTGTTAGAACTCTGTGCTCAAACAGTTCTGCCCTTCCTTTTGTTCCTCAGTGCTGCCCTTACTCTTATATTGTCTCAGAAATATTAAAAAGAAAAACTCTGGAGCAGAAAAATAATGCCAGTATAAGTAACTTTTACACTCTAGAGTTCAGACAAAGCAGCTGATATTTGACCCTATTGTTACTTAACATGCCAAGCCTTCTAGAAGCAGAATAAAGCTTAATAGAATAAGGGGAAAAGGACAGAAGATTTTGCATAGGTGGTGGATTAATTCGAGTAGTTATCCCAAGACAACAGTATTATGGCTTCCATAATTTCTTTGGTTTTGCCTTTTTAGTCATAATCAGGGAACATTCAGGCCAACCCATGTGTTAGATGGATCTCTAGGGAAGAGGAAGAAAAGCATTTGGAGGTTGTTGAAGCAATTAGCATCTCACTTTTTCTCCATTGTGTCAGATACCTTATTTCCACAGAAACTTTGGCTTTCTACTGTGGAAGATAGTTGAATGGCAAGACCCCAAAGTTACATTTATAAATACATTATAAATACCTAGATAATTTCAGGCTAGGGAAGTCCTTCCAAATTTATCTCACAGTTAGTAAGCTGCTGTTCATTTTGATTTTCAGGCTCACAAACCACCTTGCAGATGTGTGGAGTGAGATGCTTGCTTGAACCCTGTTCTCACCAGAGTCTCCTGCAGAAAGTCAAGGGCTGACCTTCCCCTGCCTAAATTAGGGGGCAGAGGGTGAGTGCTTGTGCAGTGGCTCCTAACTAAACTTGGTGAAAGAAATTGTATGACAATATTCAAGGTTAGAACTGCTCCTGTTCAGTTCAGCTTCCTAAATTTAAAGAAGCTAAAAAAAAAACTTTACAGATGGATCATGCTAAACATTTAGTTACCAAGCTCATGCTAAACATTTAGTTACCAAGCTTTTGGGAATCCTAATGGTAATCCAGATTATGGGATTAAAATATTTCCCCCGCTATTAGCACTCCTTGCATTCTGATTTTCTACAGATATTATTACAGTTTGGGTCAGCTTTCAGATTTCCTGATAGTCTGTCAGGAGATTTATCTTGGATAATCTCAAATCTTTAAGGATAAACTGTATCAGTAGAAGCAAACAAGGAGGAAGATGGAATTAAAGGTAAAACCAGGCCTTGTGCTTCTCTATTCTGTTCAAAGGATCCATTTCAATTTTGGGTTACTTCATGTATCTTGATTCCAGCTGTGCCACTAATGTGCCCATATTTCTAGAATATGGGCCTTTGAAGAGCAGAGGCACAGACCATGGTGGGGATTTAGGCTGAGGATCTTTTATAGCTTCAGAGAAGACTTCATTGGGAACTACATTGAATGTTGCTTTGCTTTTTGTAACTTTTTGGGGGCTGGTCTCTGTCTGATATGAGAAGACAATGTTTGGGCCCAAACCCCAATGTTTTCTGCTGCTTGATCACACACCCCAGGGTAGTGAGGAGAAGGGAGTACAAATGCAATAAGAAAACTGGTGACCTGACAGTTTTGGTTTTGATCAGTGTGATGAACGTGTTGCTCTTGCTCCTGTGTCTCCACCTGGATTTTGCATGGATGGGTAACACCAATACTGCTTGAAATCCTCTTAAGAAGGGAAATCTCCCCTTTTGTGTCAGGTGCAAATGACACAAGAGCAGGCAGGGAAAGGCTGGGTGTGTACAGAGCACACTGGCTCATCTCATTCTTTCCTAGCCCGGCTGTAGCTGCCTTCTAATAAAGAAAGCATGCCCAAGAGGTGATTGAGAAACATCAGCAATTGTTCCTTTTTCTACTTGAGTAAAGATAGTTGTGGATACAGGTTTCCTTTCAGGAGTTTGCAGTGTGTATTCTGTTTGGATTTGGGTGATACCTTTTGGGTTGTACTCCCTGCATTGTGTGCTGGCTCTTTGTGTTGTCAAGCCAATACTTTTCTGCTATTTTGAGATTACTTTCAGCTGGTAAATATTGCACATCCTTTTACTGAGAGGATTCTCTACCACAATGGAGGCTGTGCTGTTTGCCTGGGAATGTTTATTCTGAAAATGATTTTATATCAATTCTACTCCAGCCTAAGTCTGTGCTCGTACGTATTTAGCATAAACCTGGCTCTAAGAGTTCCAAATATGGCTAAAAAGAATCTACACACTTGATATCTCTGACAGAAATCAAGTGTACTGATAATCTCTAAAGGCCATATTCTGCCCCTTGACTTGTATTGCCATCTGTGGAAATAATTTCAGATATATCGTGCTCATTGTGATCAGAAATGGTAAAATCTGGGCATAAATCAGAATTTCTTAGACATTGATTTAGCTTTGCATGTGAATAAGCTTTGGACTGGTTTAACAAATGAAAATAAATGACAGCATTCAAGAAACTGAAAACAGGAATTTACTGTAGTAGAAAGAAATCCGGAAACAAGAGTGAGCAGGATTATTTCATGTAGGTTTAATTCTCTTCATCAATGCCAATGTTACTGTCCTCATAGCATTGGAAAAAAAGATGAATTTGGTGTAAGATGCAGCAGAACAACAAACAAGCTTAGGACAAATAAATAGGTGTGTTATGTAAAGGATTACCCAGGGTTCTGTTTCTATTTCTGACATCTGGTCTGTGAACTCCAAGTGGTACAGCAGCGAGCTCTGATACATTTAAATTATTCCAGTTTACTTAACATTAGCATTTTCATAGTGACATTTGGGACAGTTCTGCAAGAATAAACATCAGCTTTGTACAGCCACGTCTCAGTTATTGTAAAGATATTATTGCAAGATTTTTATGAAAACTCCATGATTTTAACAATTTGTCATAATTTTCTACTATTTCAAAGTATCATATTACTCAATAACCATTTTGAAAACAGTTTTAAAAGAGAATTGCTCTGACTCCCTTCACTTTTTCCCCTCTATGCAGTGTTAACATTACCAGAATATCCTTTATCACCGAACCCTTATTTTGATTAATGTCTCACAGTTCACATTGAAATTTAAAAAATAAAAGTGAATTTAAAAAAAAGGAAATAATAACTTTTTATAGGAATTTGTTTGGACTATTTAAT
>VYXF01011497.1:90734-111567 GCA_013397295.1 Polioptila caerulea | reverse complement strand
TGTATTCTGTTTGGATTTGGGTGATACCTTTTGGGTTGTACTCTCTGCATTGTGTGCTGGCTCTTTGTGTTGTCAAGCCAGTACTTTTCTGCTATTTTGAGATTACTTTCAGCTGGTAAATATTGCACATCGTTTTACTGAGAGGATTCTCTATCACAATGGAGGCTATGCTGTTTGCCTGGAAATGTTTATTCTGAAAATGATTTTATATCAAATCTACTCCAGCCTAAGTCTGTGCTCGTACGTATTTAGCATAAACCTGGCTCTAAGAGTTCCAAATATGGCTAAAAACGTCCACACACTTGATATCTCTGACAGAAATCAAGTGNTACACACTTGATATCTCTGACAGAAATCAAGTGTACTGATAATCTCTAAAGGCCATATTCTGCCCCTTGACTTGTATTGCCATCTGTGGAAATAATTTCAGATATATCGTGCTCATTGTGATCAGAAATGGTAAAATCTGGGCATAAATCAGAATTTCTTAGACATTGATTTAGCTTTGCATGTGAATAAGCTTTGGACTGGTTTAACAAATGAAAATAAATGACAGCATTCAAGAAACTGAAAACAGGAATTTACTGTAGTAGAAAGAAATCTGGAAACAAGAGTGGGCAGGATATTTTCATGTAGGTTTTATTCTCTTCATCAATACCAATGTTACTGTCCTCATAGCAGTGGAAAAAAAGATGAATTTGGTGTAAGATGCAGCAGAACAACAAACAAGCTTAGGACAAATAAATAGGTGTGTTATGTAAAGGATTACCCAGGGTTCTGTTTCTATTTCTGACATCTGGTTTGTGAACTCCAAGTGGTACAGCAGCAAGCTCTGATACATTTAAATTATTCCAGTTTACTTAACATTAGCATTTTCATAGTGACATTTGGGACAGTTCTGCAAGAATAAACATCAGCTTTGTACAGCCACGTCTCAGTTATTGTAAAGATATTATTGCAAGATTTTTATGAAAACTCCATGATTTTAACAATTTGTCATAATTTTCTACTATTTCAAAGTATCATATTACTCAATAACCATTTTGAAAACAGTTTTAAAAGAGAATTGCTCTGACTCCCTTCACTTTTTCCCCTCTATGCAGTGTTAACATTACCAGAATATCCTTTATCACCGAACCCTTATTTTGATTAATGTCTCACAGTTCACATTGAAATTTAAAAAATAAAAGTGAATTTAAAAAAAAGGAAATAATAACTTTTTATAGGAATTTGTTTGGACTATTTAATCTTAAAAATTACTTTTGCCCTATGAAAAGCAGTCAACTAGTTATCTCTTACCACATTAAAACTGAATGCCATTCAAAACCAGACGACATTTCTGTAAGATAAAAGTTACCATGTATAAGGTAAAANACAAATAAATAGGTGTGTTATGTAAAGGATTACCCAGGGTTCTGTTTCTATTTCTGACATCTGGTTTGTGAACTCCAAGTGGTACAGCAGCAAGCTCTGATACATTTAAATTATTCCAGTTTACTTAACATTAGCATTTTCATAGTGACATTTGGGACAGTTCTGCAAGAATAAACATCAGCTTTGTACAGCCACGTCTCAGTTATTGTAAAGATATTATTGCAAGATTTTTATGAAAACTCCATGATTTTAACAATTTGTCATAATTTTCTACTATTTCAAAGTATCATATTACTCAATAACCATTTTGAAAACAGTTTTAAGAGAGAATTGCTATGACTCCCTTCACTTTTTCTCCTCCATGAAGTGTTACGTTACCAGAATATCCTTTATCACTGAACCCTTATTTTGATTAAAGTCACACAGTTCACATTTACATTTAAAAATAAAAATGAAATAAAAAAAATGGAATAATACCTTTTTATAGGAATTTGTTTGGACTATTTAATCTTAAAAATTACTTTTGCCCTATGAAAAGCAGTCAACTAGTTATCTCTTACCACATTAAAACTGAATGCCATTCAAAACCAGACGACATTTCTGTAAGATAAAAGTTACCATGTATAAGGTAAAATCTAGAAATCAGTTCAGCCAATATTACAAAGTGAATAATTTAGATAATATTTCTAAACACACTAAATTGTGTTTCAGCTATGAACACTTAGTCAAAATGAAGAAAACTTGAGTAAGACTGTGATACCTTGGAAGCTTTCCTGTCTTCAGATTGGAAGATGGAGATATCTCGTGTTATATCATCAATTTGTGTCTGAGAAAGTCATCTTTATGTGAAGGAAAATACAGCTGCCAAAGGTACAGCAAGTTTCATTCATCAAAAGCTTTTTTGTGTCCTGATTTTAATGCTGCTTATGAGGTGAATTACTCCTGCTTTATTTTCTATCTCTGTTCTGAGCTAAAGTTAAAAAAATCCTATTCTTATTTAGCAGTATCTTAATAGCTGTTATCCAAAACTAAAACAGCAAACACTTGGTAATATTTGCAAGAATGTAGGTGAATGAGCCCATCCTATTTTGAGAGAGGCTTAGGCTGGGATTCCTACACCGCGGCTTTTTTTTTTTTTTTTTTTTTTTTTTGTTTTCTTTTTTCTTTCTAATAACCATTTCAGTTGAATGTTTGCCAGTTGTTTAAACAGTACTGGGCATAATAGTTCTATAAATATCATGGATCATGTCTTGAATCCTACAGAGCAGCTGTTCATGGCTGTATGAATAATTTACTGCTTAATTACACATATTTCTTTAAACTACCAATTCACACCAGTTTGTTGTAAAGCCTAGAGTGTAACACCACATGACACTGACTCAAAGATCACAGGACTTTCTAAGACATTTGGGATTGTTTTTCTTGCTGGTGTCTTTATTAGGGGAAAAAAAATAATCCAGGGTTTATTTTTATCTTTCAAGATGCCAAGACTGACTGCGTGACTTGTTTCTACCTTTCGTCTCCAACTCTCACCTACTGAAAATATTGTAACCCCAGCAAAATAAGTTGAAAGTTAACTTCTGGCAGCTATAGTGCAGTATTTTTTTCCCTTTTCAGTTGTAATTTATCCAACTGGAACTATTCTATCAGTATAAACTTAAGAAATAGAACTGTCTGGATAACAATGTGAAAAATTCTATTTTAATCGCTGTCAGTCTAAGCCTAAATTAAGGGAAAAGCGTGCAACATTTTTCTCATCCCCCTAACACATGCAGATAGATCTTAATCCATTGATGGCAATATTATGAGACATTCCTATAGCTAAGTTGTTTTCTCAGACTTCCACTGCCTTCTTTCCAATCCTCTCCCCTTTCAACCAGCTTGACGAGGGGAAGCTTTCCAAAGAAAAGCCAAAGAGTCAAATTATGTGTTAGTTAAGAGCAGGTAGCTGTCATGTTACTCTGGCACATAATATTAAAACATGGAGGGTTTTTCTGAAATGGGAAAAATTGGTTTGCATGGAGATTTGTTGCGCTGAAAAGAGATTTGTTCATGTCTATTATTACACGACTATTGGTGCCAAGAAAATGATTGTGAAGGAGTCGTTTCCCATGAAGAATACAAAAGCCTGAGAAATCATCTGTGTATGTAACTATATTTCCAATGGTCCATTTGCATCTCAGTGACATCAGTGTGTGGGAAAAAGCACTAGTCTGTACTCTTACAGAAAATTTCCCAAAAGGAAAGCAAAATTAGAAAAGATGTCTGCAGCGCTGTCAGTGCCACAGAATGGTGCTGTCCCCTTCCTGCTGTGATGCTCACATGCAAAATGAGGGACTGTGTTGCATTAGGAGGTGTATTATGTTCACATTTTTTGGTGATGGCATTATTTATAACAGAGCTAGCTCACAAAATTGGTGCTTGTTTCCTGGGTTTTGGCTTGGAAATCATGGTCTTGAAATAAGATACAAAACAGCTTTATTTGCTGTTTGAAGTAGGAGTAACAGGGTTATTTCCTTGCTGAAGCTTTCCCAGGTGCTCAGGCTTTCAGCTCCACGCCCAAGGGCTTTTCATTGCTGTGCCAACTGGTGGTACCTCTGGTAAATTAATGAATAATAAAGCTCCTACAGGTGCACCAGAGAGTTAATTGCGTTGCTAAATTAACAAATAGGAAAATATTGTGGGTTATGGCAATCTTGGACTGTCACTGAATCTGTGTGTGTACCTCTTGCCAGTTTGCTTCCACCTACTCCTGGCCCAGAGTTGTGACAGATCTTGCCTGAAGGGTAGCAACAGTCTTTAGAGAGCTGCTCCATGAGCACATTTAGCTTTCCATAATCCCTTCTGGCTCTGTTCTGCAGCATCTTATTTATTCAAGTTTTACGTGCAGCACAGCTTGTTATTTAAAAGAATGGTGAATTAAAAACCATGGGTTTTGTTGTGAGTGGAAGTTTTGGTATTTCAAGACTAATTATTCTCAAATCTGAATTAAAATTTTGACTGTACCAGGTGGAAACATACATTCTTTTCTTCCTGATGAACTCTGGTTTGCTGAATTCAAATTAAAATGCTTTAGGTGTGGTTTCATTTGACCTTTGCATGCAACTTCCTGCTACTTCATGTGCACTGTAGATGGGGCACGCCCATTATCTGTTGGTTTTTTCTGTCTTATTCTGTATCATCACCTAGATTATATTTCCACTCGTGCACTCTGCTGTGTATTTATCCACACACACTGTAAGCAGTTTAAAGGGGTACTATGTAAAGGGTTTCCATTTTGTAGAAAATTACTATTTTTGTGGAGTTCCCATCTGCCCTGTGAAGACACAGTGGGAAATGGGAAAAGTTTCAAACCCCTCAATTATTTCTTATGGCCCAAGGTTTTCTAAGTTACAGATTCAACATAATCTGTATCAAATAATGGAATGCTGATCTCACCAAATCTCCTACTTGTTGCTAAGTTCTTTTAATGTAATTTCAGCTAAATTTTCATCCATATCTTTCTCACTGGCTCTTTCAGATAAACCCAAAGGAGCAGCCTCTTACCAATCTATAATTTAAGAACTGCACTTTCCATCTGCTGTAGGAGATGGCAATGTTTATATTGATTATACATTGAGCAATATAAACACAGTAACTCTTGCAAAGCTGTCTTTAAATAAGTGGCATTCTCAAAAGTGAGCAGAACTAGATCATGATATGATGTGATAATATATGCAGTAAAATAGAAAAAAGAATATGGCATACTTTAGGCTGAAGGAATGAACTTTGAATTTAAGAAACAAAGTACTGGAAAAGGCATTTCTGTGATAAGACCACTTCAAATTTTTATTTTATGTTCTTATCCTTCAAGTTTGCTGGCTACTCCCAACATCCATTAGCATTCACTGAATTTGTTACTAGTTCTTTTTTTAATATGGTATGATTTAGAAGTTTTCTGAATAGTTGCTGTTTTACATCTTGCAAAAAGAATTTTAAAATTGTTGTGATGGTCTTAATGATTTATAACAATTTGGTGGATTTTCTTAATGCATTCTGATTATTTGGGCTCACTAAAATGTTGCTTCTGTAAAAAAGTTCTTGTGGAAAAGTTATTTTCTTTTAAGAATACTGTTGTGATTTCCATCAAATTAAGTTGACAGGTATTTTGGAAGACAGTATTTTAGTTCAAGCTCAAGGAATTTAGGTTTACAAGCTTAGATATTTTTAATCCCACTAAATGGGCTGGAAGCTCTGCATTTTTAATATAGTCACGTACTGTCCAGGCAACACTTTAGTAAGGAGTTAATTTTTTAATAAAAAGCTGGAGAGTCAGCAGCGTGGTAGTAATGAGGAAAAGACATCAAAGTCATGTACAAAAATACAAAAGCACAAATACAAAATTCTGTAAGACAAGTGAGACAGCTTCAAGGAGCTTGTGCAGCTCTAAGAACAGAGGCTGTGAGGTGCTGCATGGGATAAATACAGCCCAGAGGTGAAAGTTGTTATAAAAGCTGTTGGCTGTGCTGAAAAACGTTGTCAGAGGCAGATAATAAAGGTTAGCTTTGTGGGATATGACTTCTTTTTCCTAAACAGCAAGGTAAATTACTCTTGGAAAGCAACAATGCTGAGCATTCAGTGACAACCACTGTGCAGCTTTGGCACTTGGGTCACGAGGAGCCAGCACTTGAAATAACCCACCATGTTTTCAGGAGAACAATCATTTTTCAAGTGTGAAGCTCAGGTAACAATATTAGTAACGTTTTCATTCTTTCCCTAATGGGTAGTGAGTAACAAATTCAATTTCCTTGCAAGGAAGCTCCCATCTTCTCAGCCTCAAAATGAGTCTATAGCTCTGTATTTTAAAGGACTTGCAATGAGTTTAACCTGGTATTTAATTCTTGAAATATAAGATTAAATATTTCCAAGTGTCTCACAGGCAAATTGACACATAAATTGCCCACTGTGTGTCTCCTGAGTAGAAATGTCAGACAAATGTCATTGGCCTAAATCTGGGGAAAATTTACCTGACAGATTTTGCTGTATGTGGCAGCCTAGCTACAGATTATCTGAAGTATGATTCTTGAACTGCCTTGGAGTTCTCTTATTCCTTCTTTTCATTTTAAAGTGTAATTTTAAGATGAGTTAGCAAGAATGTTGTTGAATTTTTGCCATAAAAACACAGCTCATTGTGATGTGACTGATCAGAGGCATGATGCCATTGCAATTATTTAGTAAAATATTGAATTTCTCTAATATGTTGATGTGTGACTACTTTGCAGATGCCTTAGAATCAGGATATGGGCAGGCAGGTAGCCTATCTGCTGGCATAATTTTTAAAGAACTGCAGTGTCTGTAGGCCAATATTAGACCAGCCCAAGCCTAAATGTGTGGTGACATGCTGACAGGGAGAAAATGGAAGTTTGGGAGGGCATCACAATGTGTGAAAGGCTGGTTGAGATGTGGGTGGGCTGTGGTGATGCTGGAGATTGAGGGTGGCAGTTCACACTCGGCACTTTTCACCCTGTGCTGGTCCTGTGTCCACCCTGGGCTGGCTCTGGCTGTGTTTTCCTGGGTATTTGAGAGGGTTTGAAAGCGTTCCTGGTGGATCTGCCAGCAGCTGGGCAGAGCCTGGCTGAGGACTGTGCAGGCCACGTGGGGCTGGGCTCTCTTCTGCTCTGCAGGATGTTTAGGGGGCAATTCCAGGTGGAAAGGTCAGAGAGAAAGGAGGATGTGAATGGAGGGAAGGGGGTGATGGGGCAGGGGAGGGAGGAAGTGAGGAGAATCAAGGCTGAGGGATGCAGAGGCAGCACAGTGACCACTCAATAATCCCCTGCAGTGCTAGAAGGCTCAGAGATGTGCAAGTGCCATGTGCTCAGGGCAGGAAATAAGAGTGTGAGTGACCACAGCTGTTCCAGAAAAAAATCCCAAACCACCCTCACAAAAGTGCCAAAAACCCACCCCAAACCCCCAGAGAGAAAAATGCTCCAAACCAAGTAATCAACCAAGCAAAAAACCCAAACCACGCTGAACTTAGCTCAAAAGAAAGGGAACCAGAGGGTGGCCTTTGTTTTAGATAAACCAGCTGTGTCCTTTGAGTGTCTCAACTGATTGTGCAAGTGTGCTCGCCCAGGTTAATTGACAGAGCCCCCAGATCAGCATGGAGGCATCTAGACATGGCTCAGCTCAATAACAGTGAATGAAAACGAAGTAACTGGCAAAGGAAAGAAGTCCAGTGCCACGATGGTCAGCACACAAAGGCTGGCAACCACAATTGATTTGTATTGATGGAACTGTACGGTGCAATTTTTGTTGTGCTCTTACTGTGGTGTCAGCATGTTGATGTATTACACCAAATCAAAATGCTGTGCAGCATTAAACAGCTACAAATTAGTACATTTGGGCTTCAACCTTAATACCTCCTTGTGTAGAAAATTTTAAAATAACCCAGTCAGGGTACTGGGCTTGGGCAGACATAGAAGCTATTTTATGCTCAGAGGAAGAGAACTGCTGCTCAACATTTCTGTTACCAGGTTTTCCTGTAAATCACTGGTGTTTTTCTAAGGATTGTCAGCTCATTGATCATATTTGCTCCATTTGCTTTTATATTACCTTAAATTACATTGATTTTTACTTATTTCTCATTTAGAACAAATCAAAAACCTTTAATGTGTTTATAGAGAGGCTGTCTGAAATCTGATGCTGATCTGGGTTAGGCTACAGGTTAATCCTCCTCTTAAATACACTAAGCATTAGTGAAACATCAATGAAAATAAAATTAATCTTATCAAGTCTGGACAAGTTTTAGGAATTCCTGAAACCTTTTATATGTGAAGGTATAATGTTTCTTATAAAATTCTTTAAGCAGAGAAAATAAGTGTTTATTTTATACCAGACTCTTCTTTTATTCAGCATCTTGCTTTCCCTAGAAGCCTCTCATATTTTTTGCCTTCACTTGGAATATAAATCATATAGTAAACAAGAAGGGGTTTTTTTGGTGGTGTTGTTTTTTTTTTTCAACTGCTGTGCAGATCTCAAATAGTCATAAAAGTCTATTTATCAGTGCAGTGATGGAGGATAGTGACATATATCAGCCAACTGAAACCCTCTGTTCTGGCTTTTTTCTTTTTTGCTATGGACTTGGCTAGTTCCAAAGAGAATAGACAGCTACCAAGCCTCTAATTCCTCATGTCTGGGAAAGGAACAGTGTCATGAAGAGGAAGAATAAGAAATATATTTTCCACTTGAAGCATTATTTTTGACAGGATTACTTTTTCAGTGGAAGTGGAAAAGTGCTATAGAGAGAGAGAAAGGAAAAAAAAAAAAAGACTTTAAATTCTCAGGGATGGTTACCAGAAATTGTGAGCTGGGATTGACATAACTTGATGGCATAGCTTAGCTCTGAGTGTGATTGACATGCAGTTTGAGATAAATGCTGAAATAATTGTTTCTGAAATGTAATATGAAAATTCAGACCCAGCAAACTGATCTGGATTTATGTCTAGTTAAAATCTAAGTTGCGTGGTTTCTGGCTGGGGTGAAACAACTACAATTTATGCTTCTATGGATTTTGGGTGCTATCACCTACTCCTGTTTAGAGAAGGGTGTTTAAAAAGTTCAGGACTGAGTTCAGGACTATTTACCTTTAGGTTTGAGATAGTGTAATTATAGAACGTATTTTAAGGCTGTGTATTCAATTTTTATCAAATTGTATGCAAGCTTAAAAATTTGGAATATATGAAATGCTGGCTCCTTTTAAGGCTGTGTCACACTTCAAATGAACAATGAATTTCACCAAAGAAGATTGATTTAAATAGAAATCAATATATAAAAATGAGGCCATATGCAAGTGCCAATGTCCATTTTATCTTTGCTATGAAGGCTTTAGGCTCTCACACAGATGCCATTGAAGGTCCTGAGATAAATATTCAACTTGTCATCAGACTGTGCTACTATGTGGGATGGCTTATACACTTGGTTTTATCATGGCCATGAAAAGGCTGAGGAATAGATTTCCTTCTCTCCCAGGTGCTGCTGACAAGGGCTTTGTGTTAAAATGGGGCTCCCCTGACTATCACATTTACTATTTCCTGCTAGTTGGTGTTTATCCTCCAGGCTCTAACTCCAAGGTGTGAGGGCTTCAGGCCAAGCTTATGATACTCTAAGTTTTTGGTTTGAAGATAAAGGGGAAAGAAGGGCTTTTCCTTTACTTTTTTGTTGTGGTCCAGGAAGCACTAAATCAGTCTATGGAGGTAAAAATCATGAAAATGATGTTTAGACCAACAAATCTGTTTTCACAGAAATGGAAGCCAAAGTAGATCCAACAACTTCAGATGGTGGGCCTACATCACTGGCAATAATTGCTTTTCTGTTTTGCTGTAAGATGGAAGAGCAGCTGCATTGAAGTGCTGGGTAGCTGTTGGAAAAGCAGCATATGCTCTGTAATTTATATCTTCTTTAAGCAACTGGTTGTGCAAGATGGTTTGCTGTTTGGCCTGTCTCACTTCAAAAACAGCAGAGGGTAATGTGTGTTGAGGTTTTGATTAGCTGTGCTCTAAATGTGTTCTCAGAGTGCAGTTTTTTGTGGTGTTCACATTTACATGGGCTCAGGAGGAGCTGCTTTCTAAAGCTGTTCTCCCTGCAGCTCATACAGAACATCAGTGAGTGTAAACTTGGCCACCTCTGTGCCACTAGCCACGAGTTGGTCGTTTTCTCATGTTTTCATGATGAAATTTGGCTTTTATTAAAAGCTTTTTGGAACAAAATAAGGCAGTTTTAGCATGTAAATAACCCTGAAAGTAGTTATTAGTGGTGTTAGTTTGCCTTGAGAAGCTTTGCCCTGTGAACCAGACCCCTCCATTGCCCACAGGATTTTTTTGTCAAAATGAGCTTTTTCCTCTTTCATCTTGAGCCATATCAGGAGGAATTTGACAGCATGCACGTTGCCATATTCATTCTTGTAGAAAAATCAATGACAGCATAGGCTAAATTTAATCTATTAAATTTCTCATTTGTTAGGCATATGAGCTGCACTTTTCATCAGATGATCGTTTTCTTGTCTTTTTAGGAGACTTAATTTCCTTTTATGGCACTCTCTGTAGCAGGTAATATGTCAAAGGTCTGTCCTCTTGGTCCTTTTTTGTATTTCCTTCACAAGATGAATAGTGGTTGTTTTCTGTGAACAATTTTGAATAGAGTAGCCTGATTATGACAATTGAATTTCCTGTAATTCTAAATGTATGCCATTAAAGGCCCAAGGGACTGCTCCAAAATGTGAAGGGATATTTGCTGCTCAGAAAAATACCTCCACTCCCAGACAACTAAGCAATCTCTGCCATCAGCAGTGTAATTAATGACACCCCTAATTGTCCACATGTATGATGTGTCTTGTGGGATCAGCAGAAATCAGGGCTCCTTGTTTGCTGAAGAGACAAGAAATAACTTAGGATTTAATTGCCTCTCGGCAGTTTCAAGTGGCAAAAATAATAAACATTAGATCTTAGAATGCTTTTAACCTGGAGCTATTAATGAGTAATGTTGTTATTATTATGAGATTTTTTGCTAAACTTCATTTCATCGTGTTCTTGAGACTGTTTTTTACTGATTAACTGGTAAGGAACAAGTTCAGAAAGTGAGAAATCTTCAAAACATGCTTGAAATAATAATGATGTACCTTTGAGGATTTGTGGAAGTCAATGCAAGGATATGACAGAGTGGCATCTTTTATTTGCATAATGGTGATTTTATTAAAAAAAAAAAAAAAGGTATTTCTGGCTAATTAGAAGTGTGAACATAAAGTAAATCCGTGAAGGATGTAATTTGATTGGTACTGTTGAAATTAAAAATGCTTTCCTTTTGTGGAACAAATGGGATATTTGATATTTTTGGATAGTGTGGGACTTCAACTGAATTACTTTCAAGACCTGCTTCACATAATGATCAGCCACCTGCTTTCATGTTACAGCAGTCAATTTTTGCAGTATTTTTGCAATACACTCTAAAAGGGTGAAAAAGGATGGAATAGAGAACCAGTTGTCTTAAACATGATGTCACCTCCTTATTGATCAAATTGCCAAAACCATCACTCCAGCCATTGCAAACTGGCATTATAATATTTGAAATGTGACCTAAAGTACAGCAAAGGGGGTTTGGAGATCAAATTGAGCTGTCTTACTGAGGTATTGGAAAGATTTTCTCTCTTGAACTGGGAATTGAGCTGAAGCCTGTTCATGCAGGAGTTGGTTCAAAATGAGAGAGCCTCCAAAAGTGCTGTGGGAAATATCTGTCAGGACCCTGTTTCCTAATGTTTATGAGGAACAGTTAATGCCCAACTGCTCTAACCTTTCACTTTTTGAAGTCCTTTGAAGTGATCCCTTCACTCATCTAGTGTGGTAAGTGCCAGAAGAAAGCTACACCTTCCGAAATTTTCCTTGACTCACAGCAGAGTCTGGTTCTGGGGGAGTGGAGCAATGGTGTGAATAATCAGCAGGTCCTGAGCAGGTTTTGTTCAGGTGGTTGCTTCTCATCACTAGATTCCCATTTTGACTTGCCTACACTTAGTTCCTATTTTAAAACCAGGATGGCATTTTATCAATACAGATGGAATAGATTCTCTTCTATATATTCTACAGCCTGTTCCATTTTCTGTCTGGGAGAGCAGTGTGTAGGATAAAGGCACAAGGTTTGTGGCCAGCAGAGCTGCATCATGTGTAAGTCTCTAGAAAACCACATCACTGAGGTTACTGGGACAGAAAGGTAGCAGCTACAGCCCCTTCTCTAAAAGGCTTAATGTAATGAAGGGTGCTGCATCTTCTGAGAGTCTGTTTTCACTGGCAGAACAGAAAGACTTTTTTTCACTGAGATTTTGGAGCAAAGTTATTTTGGGTCTTGAGCTTCAAAATCTAAAGTGCAGAGTACTGCCTCAGAATTCAGTGACATTTTGTGAGCAAAATGGAGAGATTGTGCTGTTAGATTTCATGAGAAGTTGTGCTTTTGCTGTTTAAGGGTGATTAGATTGCAAGATTAGAGAGCATCTGTCTTTTTTGGTGTTGGGTGCTGTTGTGTGTGTTTAGTGTCCTCTGTGACATGGTGTAAGATAAAGGCCTCTATGACTATTTAAATCTGAAGATAACATGAGTCATGGAATAAGTGAACAGTGAGAGAAAAAGATTGACAGTAAAACAGGAAGGAGAGAATTCTAGGAACTTTCTGTGGCACTGTGTACCCTTTATCAGCATAACAGGACCTGCAGGGCCATTGCATGGATGACAAGTTGAGATAAGGAAGCAACAGGAGTCAAGGAATTCAAGTACTTGGATGTGGGATTAAGCCTGTGCTCTTCAGGAGCCTGCTTGCCTTGATGGTACCTTGATTCCTTTCCAGCCCTGAGGGTTAATAATTGTGAAGAAATTGTGTGGGCCTGTATGTAGCCCACAGGTTTGCTGAATGTAACTTCGGCTGTACTGGTTTGTCCTGGAATTGTGAACATCAGAAGAGCAGCTTTTTCTGGTTTTGTATGTCACAGCTGTCTTCTATTGTTTTGGGTGTGTGAGCAGATATTGGATAAGAGTCTTGGAGAAGAGGATATTGTTGTGTTGCTGAGCTGTAACCAACAGGAGCTGTTCTAAGGGCACTAACTGGTTTTTTCATAAAAGATCAGGAGCAGTTCGCATCTGGGGAGGGGTGTGAGGAACATCCACATGTGGAACACATCTGCATTTAATCCAGGGAAAATGCTGGAACCTTGTGCCAAACCTAAATGCATGCAGACCTTGGGAACGGCAGTAGGACTTAGAGATTTCTGTTTCTACTGACACAGGATATTCTCTATCACAGCCTTTCACTGGAGCCACTTCTGCCTTATTTCATAGTGTCTGAAGCCCTAGACTATGAAAGTTCTGCTAGTCCCCTTTCCTTGGCATATAAACAGGATATTTCATATCATGTTTGATCAGATCAGCTGGCAGCAGCACACAAGGACTGGCTGTGCTAAATATGGGGTAATAATTATTAAATATTTTAAAGCCAACCAAAATTACAGTGCATTCTCAGATTTTTATTTTTTTTTAATCAGAAGTTGAGTCCTTTTACTCAGTATTAGTCCTTATGTTAACTTTGTATATTGTGTGAAGCTCTCTCTGCTACTGGTCCATATGCAGCAGTAGGATCAGTGGATGGGATTCTCCCTGCAGGTAGCAAATGCTTACTTCAGCCTCTGAAGGTAAAATTCTGTTTCATGCATGTTAGTTTGGCTTTGAAAATGGGTGAAAACAAGCTTTACTATGGGTTTCAATGTAAAACACAAACCTGTGGGCAGCATCCAACCCTGTTGCCAGATTAGAATTGTTTTTAGCAAGGAGCAGTTTGGCCTGGCATGAGGAAGGAGCACATGGCTGAAGTTCTGGGGAAGCATTACAGAATATTCCATAGGCACCTTGTGTATTCTAGGTCACTTTAGGGTGAATAAAGGATGTAATTTGTCTGTGTTATGCTTACAGAGAAACCATTTTTCCAAGGAGCTATAAAACTGAGGTCTTTATTACCTGTGATTTATCCTAGCTATTTTTACACTGTCCAAGAAATAAGATTTGACTTTAATATAGCATCTTTGTGGCTTGAACAGCTGTTTTCTGCCTATCTACATTTCCTGTTTGAAAACACTTTACCTAGTTTTATTTCTTGAGCTGGAAGTTTGTTGTAATAATGTTGATATTGACTTGCAATAAGTCAATTAAGCCATTAATTTGTACTTCATTGTAATCAAAGCCCTTCTCAGAATAGAAGTTAATTTATCTCCCTCCTACCCCAAATAGTAGATGTCCCACAAGATAATTACGAGGAACAAAATTGCTGAAAAAGTAAATAGTCTTGAAATAACTTGAGTTAGTCTCCAGCATTAATTAAGTGTATGATGTGGTTTTGTTTTTAATAGCTGTTCTATTAAACTGAGGTTCACTTCTTTTGCTGAGTCTGATTTTTATATACATCCCAGTGGTGGAATACTTTCTTGGCAGAAAGGCTCACTCCTTTAAAAATGTGAGAACCCAAAACTCTGAGTTTTCAGAGCAGACTCTAATAGTGGTATAATGATCCTGAAGTCAATGGAAATGAAGTGAGATATGTATTAATTCTGGAGTTTCTTGGGTCATGCAGATATTAAGAATTACATACTTAGCCCAGTAACATGTTTGGTCCCACAGTAAAAAGGTACAGCAGAACTTCTGTCTTTTAAAAATTGCTTTTGGTACTTTGTTATCTGGGATAGTTTGATACCATCTTGAGAAACTTCTGATGAAGGCTCAAAATCTTTCTGTGTAACCAGCAGAAACAAGGGGTTTGCAAAAATGAACTTTTTCAAGCCCAGCAAGAAAGAAATGAGAGCACTGAGAAGATGACCTTGTGAAAGGCACAACAAACCAAAGCATTAATGAGTAAAAACTCAGGTATAGCTGCTGTAGGACTAAGGATTCTTCCTTATTTTCATCATGTAAAACTTATTTAACAGCTATTATTTCCCAGGATCTCATTTTTATTTGATGTATGAAGGCTTTATCTTTTATCTATTTATCTTTAGATTATTTGATTGCTGTTTGAACTGGTGCTCTGTGGGAATAATCCCAGCAAAGGTACAATAACTCCGCTCAGGTTTTAGGCTGCTGCGGCAGAGCCTGGCTCTGCAAGTGATTTTACAAAGTTGTCATTTCTCTAGGGAGTTCTTAATCTGAAAACAAAACATTGCTTGTGTTCTGTTCTCATTAACTTCCAAGCTACCACCTGCTTTGCCTTGAATTAGTAATGTAATTGCAGACAGATAATGTCTTTATGGCAGGGGGTGATGGAGGATGGCTCGTGGCACCGCTGTGCTCTGGCAGTAATGAGGGGAGCAGAGGTGTGCACAGGGAAATACAATTGTCAGTGCTCAGACAGAGTGCCAGTGCTCTGCCCCTGTCACCAAGGACGAGTCTGAGTGCCAGAAATGAGGAAACAGCCTCCAAGTGAGAGTCTTTGGGGAGGAATTCCTTTTGTTGGGATTCTCGGGTGATTTTTAACATGCTAGCTTATAGGAGAGCTTCTCCTGTCAATAGGGGAAGGCCTGCATGGGGTCTGCAGACATTGTTTGACTGGTCACTCCATGAAACTCGAATCATGCTTGGATTTCTTTTGGGACTAGTGCAGATAAACTAGCAAGAATAAAAATAGCAGACAGAAATAAATGTTTAAAGGCAATGTTGATCATACATAGGCCCTATAATTAGGAAAACTGCCTGCAAGCAGAACATTTAATGAGAGGCATTCCTGACACTGATTCTTTTGCATTGTTTGTATCTATTTCTTTTCTCTATAATGATGCTTTATTTTCTGCTGGGGGAGGCAGAGATGTGTTTTAGAATGTTCAGGTAAATATCTGTTGGAATGAACCCTCTGTGCTCCTGCTGTTGCCAGGCAAGCAGCAAACCAACAGAGCAGGGCAGGAACAGAGCATGTTCACACATCTCTGGTGCCTGTGTGTCCCCTTGTGCTGCTTCTGGACAGTCTGCACCCAGGTGGCAGCATCTCTGAGAAGAGTGCAAATGTCGGGCTCACCTTGGCTTCACACCAAGGCAGCCAGCCAATAAAATCCCTCACTGCCAAGCAGGCT
Source organism: Polioptila caerulea (assembly GCA_013397295.1). NCBI lineage: Eukaryota > Metazoa > Chordata > Aves > Passeriformes > Certhiidae > Polioptila > Polioptila caerulea. Next base: position 95,576 of record VYXF01011497.1, on the reverse strand, counting down.
GGATTTGTATTGACTCCCTTCTCCAAACAAGTCCAGGAGGAAATCTGTGCTGCTGGGCAGGGAGTGTTTAAGAAATGCCAAAAAGTAATAAATTAGTAAATTAGTCTCTGAATTTTTTAAATTATTTTTTTAACAAGGTCCCACTGTTAACCCTACTATGAATATTTTTATTGAGGTGCCTTGATGACAGTGACACTTTACAGTTAGAAAATCCCACCTCTAAACTATGTTGCAAGCAGTTGTATTTTTTGGAGAATGCACTACTTCTTTTCCCCATGTTGTCTGTATTTTAATTTATAATAAAATCTGTAGCCAATTGTGGTTTTTACTCTGCTAATGTGAAAAGTACAACAGCTGAAGCAAGCTTCTTAATGGAAAGCCAACCTGTGATGTACTTATTTCAAATGCTACTTAATTATGAAAATTGAGAGATAATCCTTCCAAACATACTTTTGCATGTCTTTATACTTTTCTGATGTTCTATGTAATTTTTTTTCTACTTTGTGACTGTCACCCTCTAGGTAATGATATTGAAAGTTGATTTTTCCCAGGGCTTAAACAGCTTGATTCTCCTCATACCAGAAGGAAGTAACTTTGTTACATGGCACTTGTTTTTGAAGATATTAAAACTTTGAGTCGCTCAGGTCTTGCTGGGCAGAGTAATTATCTCTTTTTTCCTATTTAAATCAAAATTGACCATTCAGGACATTCTCCTGGTCCAGAATACAGACTGCTCAAAGGGAAAGTCAGTTTGAGTGGCCAGAGTGGTCAGGCTGCAATCTCTTGTGTTTTTGCTTTAAATATACAACTTTGCTTTAAATATACAACAATATACAATATCCTAGCTGTGTGAAATTATATGATATAACAGAGTCATTTGGTGTGTAATCTGTCTGAGCCAGTGACCTCCCTTTGCTACTTCCCCTGAATACCTTCTGTGACCTGGAAACTTAAAGTAGATTTATGTTTCAGCTATTTCCCTCCAGTCTGGCTGCTCTTGCAGTGTATATCCTATATGTCTTACCTTCTAATATGGTCAAGACCTTGGCTTCATGGTTCTGGAGCTTAAGGCTTTGAATACATTTTTTTTTAAGTCTTCGAAGATTTAAGTCAGCTCGTGGGAGGAAAATAAACTAAAACCCACTTCTTTTCTGAGCAAGCATAAATGTCTAATTTATCTCTGAGCCGCAGATTTGGCACTTGCTGGTTTGAGGCTCTTATCTTTTCTTGTAAAATACCATTATTGTTTTTAACTAAAGCAGGCTCTGTGTATTGAAAATGATAAAAGATTGCTAGCAAACAGCCCAGCTGAGAATACAATGTGAACAAGAATTTGCAGTAATTACAGCAATTCCAAAACCATCCGTGGCCAATCATATCCACCTGGGAAGGTAACAGTTCCACTCACATCTAGTTAGCTTTGGATGGCTTCCCAACTCCCAAATTTTTTATCTCTGCATTTGTCCCACAGGCCCTGTATAACACCATAGAAGTGATAAAAGAGTTAATCCAGAAGTGTTGCTGGAATCCAGGACTTGCTTTAGAAAATTTCTATCATTCTCCAAAGTGGAAAAGTTTAACCACATTTTCTTGTACTCCCTTTATTCCTAAATTGGTCACTACAGAGAATGCCAGTTCTTGAAACTCAAATGCCAAAAAAGTTGTAGAAACTTACAGAAATTAAACGTTATCTGTCTTGGTGTAACAATTCCTCTAAAGGCACTTTAAAAATGCTTAAGTCCAGAAATAAGACAATCCCTTTTGTAAGGGTAGAAAACATATTTTTTTTTAATAGTGACTCTCTTGAATAGCTTAGTCCCTGGAAACACCAAATAAAATGTACCATCCTGATTTTGCAGCCTGTCTTTGCAGCCAGAAGCCCCCACCCAAAAAAAAAAAAAGAAAGAAAGATGATCAGGACTGGAGTTAGAGATATTGATCTTTACAAGAGCAAAACTCAGAAGTGTCTGATGAGGTATCACATTCAAGGAACAAAGGGTAGGGTTAGTAGACCTTATTGATATGAACAGGGGAACAGACCTTAGAAAAAGAAAAGTGAAGGACCTGCATGGTATAATTACTTAGTTGAATTTGTGTCAGTTCTTGAGTGATTATCCTGATATAAGAAAAAGCATAATCTTGCTGGTTTTACATGATCTTACAGATGTTTCAGATTAACTATCAAAACAAGAGTTTCTCCAAGTTAGTTGCTCAGAAAACTTTAACTACATAAACACAAGATACTTTTCTAAGAATGTGATTGTCTTTCTACCAGCTTTTCTTTTTACGTGTGTGTTGGGTGGTAGATCTGACGTGTGACTTGTAACTAAAATGACTTTATATTAGATCACCACTCTAAGAAAACTGGGAGTCTTTAATGATGACCAGTGAAAGATGTTTTTTTTAGCAGAAATACAGAGACATATTTGAAACTAATTTGTCCACTTTAGGTCTTTCAATGTTTTAATGATGCTGCTTTCCACAAATTAACAAAAACCCTCCTTAGAGGTATAGGAGAAATATTTTACTTTATTGGAGATGAATTAAAGATACTCAAATAGTACATAGCATTTTTCTAGCTTTGTATTGTGAAATGTATCAAAGCTCAAATAATTACCTCCTCTTAAATGTAACTCTAATGTTCTCAGTCAACTATATTTCATGTGACTTCATGTGAAAGAGGAAGCAAATTTGCCTGCTAGCAGCAAGAATGCAAGTTTTTTTGTTCAGTTTTGGGGCATTTGAATGTGTCATGGGGATCCTGTTTGTGGCACGATGATACAGAAAAAAATAAAAAGCCTTAACTGCATATACAACAGGACTACAGTGAAATAATTTCATTAATTAATGCATGTAAATTACTGGAGAGTTAGCCTAGTCATGGCATTCATTTTAATGCCTTCAAAAATTGCCCTGCTGAGTTTCTGTAAGCTTACTGAAAAGTGGGTGTTTTCAGTAGGGTCACTACTTGTCACCAAATGGAATAGTATTTCAGGAAAGCTCTGGAAAACAATTCTCTCTCTAGACCCTTCCAGAAGAGAGTATGTCCTTCCCTTATTCATGGAAGGTTTCATCAAGTAGGTTATTTCCTTTTGTAAGATTTTGTAGCTTCTGTTGGTGTCTTACTGAAGTGTGAGCTCTGTGCTCCTGCCTCTGTTTGTCAGCCTCTGCCCTGCCTTAAAGTTCTGTCCTAACTGGGTGTTTTCCCTCTACTGACATTTCCCTCTGTAAAATCACCTGCAGATCTGTCATGAGGGGAATAGAAATACTCTGACAGACTGCCTGTTGTTTGATAAATGGACCCTTTGCCACACATGTCTCCAGTAGTACATTATTCTCCTCAAATCATTGAGCTGAAAGGCTTGGGCACGAGGTTATCCAGATATCCTAATCCACAGGATGTCCATTATGCTCCCACAAAAGACAAATGAAGTAGTTAGATTCACTTACTCAACCACCAGTAGCCTGCCATGCATTGTTTTATATATATATATATAATGTATTTTTTATATGTATATCATGTCCATATTCAGGTGCTTGCATAAAGATTAGTTTGTATTTCTGCTGGAGTTTTGTTAGGAATTGTCTGAAACATAAATCTGTTTTGAAAATAACAGTATTGCCTAACCTAATAATTATGTATTTTTCTATAAGTTTTCAAAATATTTCTTATCAGTAAAGATCCCATGACAAGGTGAAACAGGGACTGCAACTGCGTTACAATACTTGGATACTGTTTGTTCCATCTTTATGTTGGAAAATTTTTATGTTCATTAGTATCAAATAAGCCAGCAATTTTATTTTTTTTAGATAATAGCATCAGAAGACTTAATGGTGTAAGGGGAAAAAAGGACAAGTAAAATATAGATGCATTTCAATCTGTGCCTGCACATGTTCAATTCCACAGAGATGGTCAATTACACAAACAAGTTTCACATTAAAGTCTGAGGTGTTTTACACTGCTGGTGGCCACGGAGCTTCTTTTCTGCTTGGAGGTGAGAGATGATTAAGAGAACTCAGGTTTTATATGAGTCCTTTCAAGTGATATGATTAAAAGTGCAAGAAGTGAGCATGAAGATATAAGATATCATTATGGCTTCCATTATCAGCTGTTTATTCCTTGGTATTACAAACTATTCTGTTGCTACACAGCCCTGGTTGTGGTTCGAAAACATCTCTGGAGATGAGTTACTGTGACAAAGTAAGATGAAATGTGTATTTAATAACACAGATTCCTACCTGTTCTCCAAAGGAATCAGTGTTTTATATGTGTCTGCAAACAGATTTTCCCTCTGGCTCTCTTCCTTATCTGCTCTGTAGCTTCTGGTACTGAAGTGCCAAGCCAAACACGTTTGGCTCCCTGTGGTACAAGTTACTTATACGGGAATGCATGGAAAATTGAAATTTAATAGATTCCAGTCTCTAACAAAAAAGGGGATTTTTCTGCATTATCTTCATTTCAGTTCTTGGTAACCATGCAGGAATTGCTCCAAAAAGCCCCTGAGCTTTCATAGCAAAAGCTGTGTGCATTCTATTAAGATAGACACGCACAAAATACTTTTACACTTCCCTAGAAAACGACCCCTTAAACAACCAAACTCAGAGAAACAGTCAATATTTTTTCTTGACCTAATGAGGGTAGGGAGAAATAAAAAACTTTGACAAGATTTACTGTTTTGGAATGCAGAAGTCTCTAAGCTGCTCTAAGTTGGGCCAAAATATTTAAGAAGCAACATAAACAGAAAAGAATATGCAGTGTGTTCAGAGGGGGAGAACTTCCAACAAGTTGCTTTTTTTTTTTTTTTTTTTTTTTTTTTTTTTTTTTAAAAAAAAAAAAACCTG
>VYXF01011497.1:55893-90676 GCA_013397295.1 Polioptila caerulea | reverse complement strand
AAATCTCAAAAAAGTTTTTTTTTTTTTTTTTTTTTTTTTTTTTTTTTTTTTAAAAAAAAATAATCCTAGGAGGCAAAAAGCAAGAGATGAAGCTTCAGAGTTAGGCTGTTGACCGTGGTGCAAATGTTGGTTATTTTGGGATGTAGCCTGTGATTGCAGAGAAGGGGCTATGCCAAAACAGGCCATGCAATAGAAAATGGAGGAAAAGATTGCAGGTGGGAGAGTGGAGTAATTTGAAGCATGGATGGAGTCAACCCCTGGCTTTTTCCTCTACTAAAGGCTCTCTCTGCAATGCAGAAATAATCTGTTGGTGTTTGATATTATAACTAGAGCCCCTTCCCTGGAAACTTATGGGGACAGCTGATAAGTTTTGAAGTTTTATATTTCTTCCTGTTACTAAAAAAAAACAAACAACCAAAAGACAACAGACCCATCCAATACACTTGTTATAGTAGACGTCTGATTTGTGTGAATTTCTCGAGAAAAGTTCCTTTCAAGGGGTATGGATGTGTGTGTGATCACTGAACCTACTCCAAAAGCAGAAATTAACCTCTCCTGTTTGCCTTCCCAGGCCAGTGTAGGGCTTGCTGCCAGAGGCAGGTAGGTCACAGGAGCCCAGCAGATGTACTTGCAGCTGATTTGGGCTGGTTTCCTTCTTGCAGCTCATTGCCAGCCCAACTAATTAATTCACCCTGCATAATTTGAAGTAGGATCCTTTTTAATGGAGCTGTTAGTCAGCCTAATAGGGTTTATAATGTTATTTTACTCAAGAAACCCATTCAGATTGGGAATAGAAACCCCCCCAATTACTCTTTCAGCTCAGTAATAGCAAGCAAACAGGATGACTGGGCTATGATTAAATAAATGTGGTTTTTTTTTTTTTTCCTTTGAGCACAATGTCATAGGTTTAATGAATCAAGACCTTACACTTAAAATCCATTTCAGAACATCAAATTCCTGTGAAGACAAAAGGTCTCTCTGCATTATTACAATATGGAACAGATGACCTTCTGATTTCCATTGTACAGCACAAGGTAGGGTTTGTTTGTAAATCTGCCACTGAAAAACATAAATAATACTGCTGTTATTTATCTTGTGTTCAGTTACCTCTTGGGAGAAGGAGACAGGAGGAGAAAAAGAACACTTCCAAGCACATACAACCAAATCTGAGTGTGGTTTGAACATTTAACAGTGAGGTAAAGTTTGTAGATTAAAATTACAGGTAAAATGCACTGCACTGGTTCGGTGGAAAAGTGTATTTATAATTTCCCCTCACTGGGATCTGTCTTCCTTCTGTGATCTGAAGATGGAGAGAGAGGCTGAGTGTAAATACAACAGGAGTCTGGCATCATGGCAGGTAAAGTGTGCCTGCCTTGATTTCTGGAGCATTTCAAAGCATGCAGAGATATTTCCTCAGTGCATAATCTACAGGCTTCATGCACCTGCCTAGACACAACCAGCATGGAAGAGGCAAGGAAATAGTTTACAGGACATCTGTTAATCCCTGAGACGTTCTCTTTGGAGGTCAAAGTAATTTACAGTGCAGTCAGATGAAGCATCTTCTGTGGTCAGGGGGCTCTGTTCTGTGCCAGACTCTTCTGCAGCAGCAGAATGAGAAAAAGCAGCTTGAGTGGTCAGAAATGTTAGAGAAGCAGCATGTGGCACCTTGCAGGTAAACTGCTGCTGGCCTCCAAACTCCTTAAAATATCACTCAGCAAAACTTTCCGTGAGGAAAGTTTCCATGCCTTATTGCATTCTCTGGGTTTTATTTTCCCAGAGTAGGATCCCCAGCTCTGGCATCAGGTTCCTGACAGGCTTCTGCCTCCCCAGATCCATTTGCCTTTTCCTGAACTTGCTAGTAGAGTCCTGCACTTCCAGTAGGAGGAAAATTCCTTGATGTGCCTGAATTCCTGGGTCAGCTTCTGCAGTGCAGGAGGAGGTCAGTCCAGAAGAGGCCGTGGTGTTGCCTCCACTTTATTCCAGGCCTGTTCCTCCCAACCTCCCAGGTGTCCTCATGACTGTCACAGGTAACTTTCTTCTCCATTGTGAGAGGCAACACTAAAACACGTGGAGGGCAGAAAACACCCAGCCATTTAAGAATGCAAACACTTGAGCTGCCTGACAATCACATCTCTGAGATCAAGGGTCCCATCTGCCACAGCTCTGTGTTTGACATCAGCCCCAGAGGGTTTGCTTGAGTTGTTGACACCATTATTTATTTTTTTTTTTTCTGGGACTAAATAAGGAAAAGGGACTCCAGTCTTGTCCCACATTCCAGCCTTCAATTTGAGGTTTCTATGCCCTTTATCCCTCATCTAAATCAAGCTGCTGAGGGATTTTTAGGCCAGATCCCTCCTGCCCATGGACCAAAGCCTGGGTGTTGAGTCACTGGCTGTTCTTCAGTCTCATAGGTGCTCATTATAGAGACATATAAATTCCATGGAGCTTTATGTATATATTGTGTAAATGCCTTATGCCATTAGACTGCTTATCTCAGACCATTCCTTTAACCAAGGGGAAAAAAAAGCATGAGAATAAACATAATCTGGTATATGAAACCAAGATTTTAAAAAGAGTCATCTTACCAGCTGTATGTTGCTACTTTTACTTGTTTAGCTGAAACAGGCACCATCGTTCTTGTAAGCAGGAATTCCTTCTCAAACAGGTATGGGTTTGTTTTCCTTGGAGAACTTGTCCTGGTAGTTATTGTTTAAACAGCAGAATTTTAGTTAGTGAATTATGAGGCTGAGCACCTGAAAAGGTGCAGTAACAAAAATACTGTGTTTATTCTTCATGGAACATGGTTTAGATTGTAATCCTCCATCAAAATTTGTATGTCTTAAGCTCTGGGAGCAGACCCAAGGATTCTCCTGAACTGCTGCAGGTAAATTTAATGTATTCCACTTGATTTTCTGTTTGATTTATTGTATTTAAGAAGTACACAATTTATAAAACCAACATAATTGTTTGAACACGTTTTTCTTATGACAAAGTATAGTCTAGTCTTTGGCAGCTTGACACTGGGGAGCTGCAGAGATGGCAGGGCAGCCAAAAACTTTCTTTGTAGTGGAGAAAGGGGCAGAGTGAGGTGGCAGAGAATGTTTTGTAGTGAAAAGAGAAGAGTAAGAAATTACAGAATGTATTTGAACTCAGAGCAACACCTGAAGCGGACATTTAAGAGCTGCTTAAATAGTAGGAGATAAGTCTGAGTTAAAAGGTTTTCTTTCCCACAGAAAGTGTTGGAAACTTTTTAATGTTCTGTAACTCTGAAGAAGGGGTAGCCCCAGTCAGCACAAAGTGCCATGAATGAAGAGCAGAACATATCACAGTTTGAAATGCCTTTGTGTTGCTGCTTTAATGGTGTCAGTATCATTTTTAAAGCAGTTTTTGTGTAGATCTCTTAGGGGTGAATTGTGGCAAACCTTCTCCTTAATTGATTTGGTTAAAAATAACAAATATTTCTCATCTGAGCCATCATCTCGGTCACTTGATTAGCCTGATGTTTCAATCAGGTCTGTTCTCTAAACAGCATCAGTGACATAGGGCTGACACTGACAAGTGACATTTTATTCACTTTTTGTCCTATAATTTGTCAGCATTTATTCAGCTCGTTCTGTATACATCCCATGACAATGTTTGCTTTGAATTTTAATTTAGGGTCACCTTGAGGCTTTAATGAAGGCAAGTCATTGCACATTACATATCTGATGCCCTGAAACTCGAGGGAAAAACTAAAGTTTCATCAAACAAACTTCCTACAATTACTGTGGGGGAAGAAAAAAATGTGACTATGCGGAAAATTTCCAGTACTCAAAAGTTTGCTGATAAGATTGATGTTAAAAAAAAAAAAAAAAAAAAAAAAAAAAAAAAAAAAAAAAAAAAAAAAAAAAAAAAAAAAAAAAAAAAAAAAAAAAAGGGGTAGATATCAAGAGAATTTAATCCCTCCCTTAAGTACTCTTTCATTAGGAAAGAAATAAAGGGCACAGGCTGCTTAAAGGGCTTGAGGTTCCACACAGACACCTTGAAATGCCTCTTTTTGAGGTTTCTGAAACATTCAGGTACCTGGACCTGGGATCCAGAAACTGGAAGCTTGGGGAATTTCCCAGTTTTCTGTTTATATCTCTACTCCTGGAGAAAATCTCATGCTTCAGTACATAAAGTTGGCCTTGGTAGGGACTTGACTTAAAACCTAAACTTTTGATGTCAGGTTTGGTCTTTGTTTCAAATTGCTCACAACTGAACTCAGTGTGCAGAGATAAGAGTCAGGATAATGGGTAGGGAGGGAATGACTAACAGTGCCTCATGGCCTAGGGAAATGAATTATTCTAGGAAAATAAACAATGAAGGGGCTGATCAAATGGGGATCTGATGGTAGTCAATTACAAACAATTAATAAACTTAAGAAGGAAAATATTAAAAAAAAAAGACCAAGAGGAGAGAGTTATAAGGTCTCTCTCTGGAAAGTTACAGTGCTGGATAAACTACAAATGTCTGAGTGGCCAATTATTTTGTGAGCATTATTTTAGAAACTAGATGAAATCTAGGGCTTTAGCCTTTTCCATTAAGGGAATGTTCCATTATTTTAGCATTTGCAATGATCTAGTATGACACAGAGATTATTATACTCTAAAGTATTCCTCAGACAGAACTATATTACTGAGAATACAGTCCCCAACTCCATTTTCAAACTGAAAAATACCCATCACAAGCCATGTATTTCTTGGCATCAGACAGACTAGATATCTTGGAGCAAATTTCCTCTCTGGGGCTGATCCTAAAAACAAAACTTAATGTCCTTGATGAGTTGTTTGGCTGTTTATTTAAAAGTTTTTTGTTTTTTTTCCTCAAGATTGGTTTTGCTCTGTCACTTGTAAATTGTTAAAGAAAGTTGCAGGAGGAATCCAAGATGTATGGGCAATGTTCTTGCTTGTTAGAAGTTTAATTGATACTTGGAATATGGAGGAGGTAATAAGGTTGTTAACATGTGTTACTTTGCTTAGTGTATTAAGGTGACTGAATTACAATGTAAAAATACATGTTTGTCTGTATAATTGATATGCTTTATTTGGAGTATATATCAATTATTAAACTAAAAAAAATTCATTTGTCATATTGGCCACATTGCTGGGATCATAAGTCTCTCATATCTTCTGTCAAAATCCCCAATAGTTGTAGTGACTTTATTCATGTTTCACAGAAGTCTGTAATGTCAGAAAAATTTTATGATCCTCATTGCTTGCTCAGTGAGTGAAAATTCATGTTTATTTGAATCAAAAAGAAATAATCGTGCCAAACCATGAAGTTTTAACCAGACTGGATTTACAAGAACCCTGTTCCTTCCTGCTTAAACCACTATCAGATCTATCTTATAAAGCTAACACTTTAAATAGATACTTGTCAACATATACATTCAAATCTTTTATCTTAAGTTTATAAAGGACTTCCAGAATTCTTAAGTTTTCTTTAATAGATGTCTAGCAAGTAATTACAGACTTTTTTTTTTTTGCATCACTAACTCTTTGAATCTCTCCTACCTCTTGAGCAGTTTGATTAAACAATCCATATATATATAGTGGGCTTATGACTGCTTAGTGCTCAAATGCATTTTTTTCCCTTTATGATTCCCATTATTTGTTAAAAGTTTTTGGAAAAATTCCATCATCTTAGAAGTTATAGCTTGTAAGGAGCCATAACCCTTTTTCTCCTCTGAGACAGGACAACTCCCATTATATTATCTGTGTTTTCATCACAACTGGTGTAAAAGATGACTTATTTTCTCAGTATTTCCTTTAATATTAAATGTCTAAGTTGTGAGTTCATACAATGACAGGATCATTCAAGTTGGGAGGGACATGTGGAGGTATCTGGTTCAACTTCTTGCTCAAACCATGGTCAGTCATGAGGTCAGAGCACGTTGCTCTGGGCTTTATCAAGACAGGTGTTGAAAATCTTTGCAGTTTTTCTGAGCAAACTGCTCCACTGGGACATACTTCCTCTGAAAAAATATCTCCTTACGGCTCATCTGAGCTTCCCAAATTTCAGCTTAGTCCTTCCTCTCTTGTCCTCCTGCCATGCACTGCAGAGAAAAGTCTGGCCCCACCTCCCTGACCCTTTTGGGCACTGGTAAATTGCTTTGAGATTCCCCTGAAACCAGCTCTTCTCCAGACTGAGCAACCCCCAGTTCCTCAGCCTCTCCTTCAGGGCAAGAGCTGCAGTCCCTGAGCAGCCTCTGCTGAGCCCTGATGACCTCTGTCCATGTGTGCACCAGTTTGCCCCTCAGTCTGCCAGCTGCACTCCTGTCATGACACCCGAGGATGCTGCTGGACACCTTTTCTCCAGAGCACAGTGCTGGCTTGTGGCCAGGTCCTTTTGTTAGAGCTGCTTCCAGCCTGGTGCCCAGGAAGGGGAGGGGTCCTCCTTTCCATGGCTTTCTACTTGCTCTTCCTTACAATCACAAAGATCTGTGTTAACCCAGAGAAACTGTGGTTGCCTCATCCTTGGAAGTGTCCAAGGCCAGGTTGGACAGGGCTTTGTGACACCTGATGTGGTGGGAGCTGTCTCTGCCTGTGGCAGGGGGTTGGAACTGGATGACCTTTAATGTCCCTTCCAACCCAAACCATTCTACAATTCTATGATCAGATGGCCCAGATGGCTTTTTTGGGAATATTCAGATCTGGTGTTAGCTAGCAGGGCTGCTTCTTGGGAAGTAGTATATGCAACACAACCTGTGAATACAGGAGAAGTGCTTGCATGAATAATTCCTGTTTGATGTTAGTGGAGCATGGTTTCAGGCCATGGCTCAGCTGCCAGGCTCTTTCACTGGACATTGCCCAGACCTTTCTGCCATTCTGCAGCTATTTAAGGAAAATGGAATGAAGATGTATGGAACAAAAGGAATAAGTTATTTCCTTTTCATAAAGTCTGATCCAATTTTCCATGAAAAATATTACTGAGAGCTTATAAGAGGGTTCAGCAAGAAGTACAGTCAAGGGCGACTCTGACTCTGACAAGGAGTTAGGAATCCTTCAAGGGTAGCCTTGGATAGAATCTAAAGATGCACGGAGATTACAAATTCAAATATTGGAATTAGCTGTTGAGTTCCCATTAAATGGGACAGAGATGAAATGTGAGGAAAAAACCCACAAATAGGCTAATTTATGTTCTGGTATAAGTAGATGCAGGTCCATTAACTTGCTTATTCTACAGTTTGACCTTTGAAATTTTGGTTCATCCACACAGGAAACAATCCAAGATCTGAAGTTCTTTCTCCTGCAATTCAAATTATCTTAACTACTCTTTAAAAAATGTTGCTTTAGTGGTGAAATAAAACCATAAAATTATGTTGTGTGTAGCAATTTTCACCTGCTTTCAGTGGCTGTCTTCTCTGATGAATTATCTAGGTAAGACAAATTATTCCGCTATTTTTCTAAAGTAATTGCAGTAATTCATGCAAATCTATCCAAGGCTTGCAACCACGAGTGAAGTTTGCTGTTTGAGCAAACTTCCTGCCTGGTTAGAGATTGATTTTTGTTTTACAAGGGGATGATTGTGGCCAATACAGTAGTTTGTTTTTTAATGGGGCAAGCATTTGAACACGGGGCTCTCCCACCCCAGAGCCCAGTGCAGGCAACATCTGTGAGGATGTGGCACAGGTTTGGACAAGGTCTGAGCAGCTGAGACCAGGAGACCACACTGAACAGAAGTGTTTGTCACTTAGGTTCACAGGAGTGATTTGTGGCTTTCATCTCTGGAGCAAGTGTGGCTTGGATAAGTTCTGCCTGTTTTTCACTCGTGCTGTTTGGAGATTTTCCCCTTTCAACCTCTAAATGTTTAATTAGTTGAACACACAGTGCGAGGGAGACTGTCCTGCTGACTTTGTGGGAAGGGCACTGTGCAGTGTGGTGAGAGATTCTGTGCCCTGTTTCTGCTCTGTCAGGCATAGGTCTAACCCTGAGTAAGTCTACTTTGAGGGACCTCCCTAAAATGGCTTAACCAGGTTCTTTAACTTTCTCTTTTCTCTCTTGATCTGTGTAACAAACCTCCATTTAAATTGTTTCCACTGCAGAATCAGAAACAGTTTTATCTTCTTTTGTTCCCTGTTCCTCAGCTCCTCAGGGGAAAAGAAGAAAAAATCCCAACATTGTGACCAACTGCAGCAGTTGCCTCTTTTATTCCAAAACAGGTGTAAGACGAATGGAAGTAGTAATATCAGAAAAATACTGTGATTAAATAGCTGAGAGTAGAAACTGAGCTTTAATTTTTCATACTTGTGCTCAGAATATTTCCATGTTCATTTTCATCCTCTGCAATTCTTGGAGCATATGAATTTTGTGCTGCCCTCTTTTTTTCTGTCACATTTGCTCATAAGTTCTTCAATGCGCAGAAGGATTTGGATGCATGGAGGAATATTCTATCTCCATTAAATTCAGTGCATGATTTCTCTGACCTCTTCTGTATGCTTTTCATGGTAACTTCAATGTAACATTTTATGAGCAAATCATAAACCCTGAATTTACTGGGAGGATAAAATCCCCATTCTTTCCTAGCTCACCTCTTAGCTCCAATATCAGAGAAACAAAGGAAAATGATACTGTATCAGCTTTGAATGGTAGCGATACAATATGCATCTGCCCTGTGAAACTTCCACTGAAGGAAATTGATATCTGGTGGGTGGAGTTGCTCTGGAATAGTTTACAAGTCCAAGGAAAAAACAGCAGCAAATGCTTGTGAGATGCTGTGACAATGCTTCTCTGTGCTTAGCATAAAAGTGAGCATAGTTAAAAATAAATAAAATTGTTGATCTGAAAGGGAACAAATTCACTTCTGGTTTACTGCATGGCTGCACATCTGTAAGCAAGGGGAGGATTTATTTGAATGCGGGGTTTCAGCCGGGGCTTCTGCTGTCTCTTGAAGAGTCTGCAGGGTGAATATTCCCACCTAGTGGCTGGCAGCAGTGCAGGTGAGAAGAACTCAGCACCGAGGGGAGGCCAGGTGATTCCTTTTAAATGTCTGCTCACCACATGCAGAAGGTTTGCTACCTGAGAGAGACCCCTCAGGTTTTGTTCAGCTTACCCCCCAGGTGTTTCATAGCACTCAGTAGATATCTTTAGCATGAAAACACAGAACAAAGGGACATTAAACTTGTGGTTGTGCTCAGAAATCCACTGGGCTCAGATTTGCTGCAGCAGCAGGACTGCTCCTCTCCAGCAGATGGATGGTGCTGCCAAGTAGGCTCTGCACTGAAAGGGAAACAGCCCAGCCAGGGCTCTGCCTGGTGAGAACAGACTCCTCTGCTGAGGGGCTGGCTGAGCTCTGGGATGGAATTGGTTTCATTTGTCCCTTGCCAAAATGTTGGCTAAAAATAGCAATTCGTTCTTAGCTTGTTCAAGCTTTAAATCCTGTTTTTCTATAACCTCGATAAATGAACTCTTTACAAGCTTTAATTTCCCTTATGCTGACAATCCAATTCTGTTACTTCTTCTTGTGCTGCATCACGCATTGGCTCATTGGAAAGGCAAGAAAATGGAAGAGATTGAGTATCTGAAACAGCTCAGGTATTTGTGGTTTGACTAAGGCTGGCTTGAGTAGGCAGCAGACCAAAGAGTAGATTTTATGCTTTTTTTTTTCTTTGAAGATGAGCATCACCTACTATAACTTTGTTCTCTGCTGGTGCTGCTGCCAGCACCAGATTTTGCCTACATCCCTGGGGAGTCTGGAGTCACTGGGACTGTAGTAAGTAAGCTAGAAAGAACAGCTAGTAAGTACAGGCAATTCTGACAAGAGGACCGAGCTAGAAGCTGAAGTGGAAAAGCTTTCTTTTATCACAAATGTGATAAACAGATCAGAAACAGGGATATAAATATCTGTATCCACTCTTACGTCTCAGTGTGTGTGTTTAAACCAGGAAGAGTAATGCTGAGATTGCAATTGAATCAGGTCAGGAAAAGGAGGCAAAATATTCATTTTGAATACTGAGAACAATTCTACTCATGAATTTATGTATTTCCATGCTCAGTAGTGTAGTCTTCAGAATATCTTATTGTCAGCTTGTGGGTCTTATGTTCTCATGGACCAGTTTTAAATCTTTTGCATGCTGCACATGCTCTAAACTGTAAATGAGTTCTGTTCTGTAGTACAAATATAGCTATTTCCTCTTGAGCAGATCACAGAGCTACCCAAGCATCTTCAAGTTTACACAGTAGGAAAATATCTGGCGTTTTGACAATGGTGTTCAGATGGATTTTATTTCTGTGTAAAATGAAACTTAGTGACTACAAATACCCAAGGGAGTTGATAAGTATACAAAAGTGGAGGAGAGAATATCTTTTAAGAAATCACAAAGTTGTTTTATCAGACGAGTCGATACCACATCGTGTTGTTAGTTCTGAGAGATTTAACTTTCTCATCTTAAAAGGGTTTTGTGGTAAAAAGGACTTTACAAATGAAATCCAGCAGCTTGCAAGTGAGGCTCTGTACCAACTGATGACAGGGTTGTTGATAATTGTTCAGTCACTTTCAAAGTGACTTGCAAAAAACTCCAGAGATCACTGTCTGTTCTGGGAAGTTGCTGCTTCCTGTGAGCATCATTTTGGTGGTGGAGAATAAAATGGGACCAAGTCAATAATTATTTTTTTTTAAGCCAAAATATATAGTTCAAATTATTATTTTCTTCATCTGGGCCCCCAGTTGTATTGTCCACTTTCTGCACCCACAAACGGAGGAGACCTTCAAGAGCAGATTGGAAACTCAATGTTTTTCCTTCAGCATTCCACTGAGACTCTGGTTAAAGACAAAAGTTTGCTGCAAGCTAATAGTCTTCAGAAAACTTGGGTGTTTTTAGAAAACAGTGGCTGGTAGAGAAAAACATTGCAAAAATAATTATATGGCAGTATATTGATTATTGCACAGAATGTGTGCAGGAAGTTCAGGAGCTAATTTTCTATCTATACAAGAGAGAAGGCTGAGAAAAACTGTTTAAAGAGCAAATGATTTTAGTCTAAGATTAAATGAAACTCTGAAGAGCCCAGCATTCACTCAGGCCTTGACAGCCTATTTCTGGTTAGCTATTTAAAGTAAGCCTCTCTTCAAAAAGTAGATGCCAAAGTTTTATTATTTTAACATTTCTCAGTGGCCAAGGACAGAAGTTCCCGTAACTGCTGAAGAGACAGCTGGAAATTCATGAATTACCTCCCTCGTTAGTGAAGGAAAGGCCTCTTGAACAAATGAGTCAATAAAGCATTAATCAACGAGGTAATTTGTTCTTCTTGATGGCAAATTCTTTATACAAATGGCATGTGCAAACAGGTAGCAGTGGCTGCAGAAAAATCCAAGGTTTAAAGAGTTTAAGGTGATGGATGGTCCAGTAGTACAAGGCTTCTTGTATTGCAATTGGCAATGTGTATTAAGTAATTCCTTATTATTAGCTGCATAATTATCTGTGATAGAAAACCATCTTTCTTCAGCAAAGAAAAGAGTGACTAGGAAGGTGACTTTTTATACATGAGAAAACAGTTAAACAGTTTTTGATCCAGATGCATTCATCCTAACTTCACTAGAATGTACTCAGCTTGTGCTTTATTGACTCTTACAGGGCTTGAGCACACCCTAAACCTTAAGAGGCTACTGGCTGCTGAGTCAAAAAAAAACCCAGTAAGCCAAACCTCGTTTTTAGTACTTGCTTGAAAGTCCTTTTCTGAAATGAAATTTGCAGCAAAGACTATTTGCCTCTTCTGCAAAATTGAAGTCAGTTTTGTAAATGAAAAGTAAAGCATGACAGGTTATTAATTTAGGATGCAAAATTGTACTTCTGGTACCATTTGGTTGAATTTTTTGGCAAAAACGTTTATGATTTTTGTGTGCCTTTTATGATTTGTGGCTGAATGCTGCTGTATTTTATAATGAGACTCTGGTAAAATGCTTTAAGCAAACCATTTTCTGATGGCTGCAGCAGTACCCATTGATGAAATAAAGACCTACAATGTGACTAGAAACTAGGGCAGGGGTATGTCTTGGCTCTATACCTTGTAGCTGATTAACATCCATTGTTCTTGGTTAAACAACTCCATGAATTCCATTAGGTAGTGTTTGCTGGAGAGTGAAGCAAGCAGGACCTGGCTCTTATTGATCTGTGCATCTGTACCTTGGACTTTTGCCAATAGTATTTAATTTAAAGGAAGACTGAGATAAAATTATAGCCTAGTGAATACCAATGCGTTCTTGAAGCTTTGTTGACCCACTTGTTTTGAATCTCAATGAGGCATTCTCACATAAATAGAACAGATTATTATAAAATAAATGATGCACAAGATGTATTTTATGAAACTAAATAAGGAGTAGGAGACTGAACTATATTACTGCTCTATAAGTGGTTTAGCTATCTGTAGTAGCAAAAAGGAAAAGTGATGAATCTGAGAGTGCAAACAGCCTTGCCAGAACAGTGTGAAGAGAGACATGGCAGGTGAAACAGAAAAACTTCTCTGCATAATCTATGTTCTTGAATACTCTTGTTTTCAGAAGGATTAAAACAGAACATAACTAAATATCAAGACAAATTGTGTCCATCTTTTGTTTGGAAGAATCTGTTTTGAACAATTGACAGCTTTGGTACCAAGAAGCCTTTCATGGGACAAATCCTTTATGGTGCATTGCCTGAATATCAGCTCATTACTGGTCTCTTGACAACCTCAGCTATTTCATCCTTTTTCTTGATAGTTAGATAGTCCTACCTGAAATAACTAGAATGGCACAAATACCTAAAGAGGAGGGGAAGGGGAGGGAATGTAGGGAAGTATGGAACATAAATTTCATTCTTACTCCTGTTAGTTTTTTAGGCCTACTTTAGTTCTTGAGGATGGGGTATGTCAGACCCCTTTGATATTAATGGGTGACATAAACACAGATTTACAGATTTAGTGCAGCCATTGAACAAGTCTGATACCTGACATGGATCCTGTGGGCATGGGACTTTGGGAATGCAAGTCCATGACAGCTCAAGGTCAGAGGGGTGATTCAGGTCCCAGTGAGCCCTACAGGTTCTGAATGATGTGGAGTTTTTTTGGAACCCCCTGGTATAGATTAGTAGTGGGAAGTTTAAAAAGATTTGTGAGCAGTAGCTTTTTTAATTGCTGCAATGGCACCCAAAATGATCCTCTCCAGAGCTTCAGAGATATCCTCTATAATAATTTTAAGTCACTTCAATTTTTCCTTCTCCTCACCTCTTTTGTAAACCCTTTGGCATTAGGGGAACAAGTCCAGGTTTCCAAAAATGGTATTTCCTTGCTAATCACGTAGCCTGGAATAGCATTTCCCCAGTACTAGCTTGGAAAATTGGTGCCAAGGTGCAACAGGCAGCTGTGCTTGTGCAAGTGGGTTTTCTAGCCTGAATTTCTTGCTTAATTAAAAGGCAGATTAAATGTGCAGTACATCTTTTGATGTTTT
Organism: Polioptila caerulea; assembly: GCA_013397295.1. NCBI lineage: Eukaryota > Metazoa > Chordata > Aves > Passeriformes > Certhiidae > Polioptila > Polioptila caerulea. Next base: position 77,239 of record VYXF01011497.1, on the reverse strand, counting down.
TAGCTGCAACAAGAAGAGAGCACTGGAAGACATTGAAGAGGTTGTTAAAGAGTTTTTTCATATAACAAACTTTATAGGTAAATTTTTCAATATTAGCAAAGCTGAAGTTATTGTACATATAACATTTTCAGTCCATTATCATGCTTTATTTAATACTCACACACATAAATAAAAGGCCTCCAATCCTTGAAACTTTCAGCTGCTTGTCAAATTTTGAGCAGCAAAATAAAGGAAAAAGAGTAGATGTGGAAGATAAAATCAATGCAGATACCTTTGTAAAGCCTAAAGCAATCTGTGATGTCACAGACACCAATAAAGCTTTTTGTCATGCCCATGGAAACTCTAGAAATTGTTGCATGAAAACAAGCAGAACTTGAGCAATGTGAAGAAAACAAATGTGCAGGCCTGGGGCAGAAGGAAAACCTACCCTGAAGTGCATGCAGCAGATTTTGCTTCTAATGCTCTTTTTAACGAGATTATTCCGTGATCCTCAAGGGTACTGGCAATTAGTCAGGTTGCACAGAAATTTGCAATTGGTTCACGTCCAAATCACAGCACATAAATTAAAGGAACGGTGCAGGGTGAGTTGCTTAGTTGTGCTGCTCAATAATTTCAGCACACTGGATCACCTGGATGAGCTTCAGTTCTCGGGGAACAACGCATTTAGAGATTTAAGGGCAGTTTGACTCCATTTAAGTACATGAAGGTTAGAGAACCCTTGAAGGAGTGAATGTACAATGTGCAGAATAATTGTTTAATGGAGAATGTAGTGCACTTGATGGGGACTTGTATTGATTAGCTGAGGGAGAAATGGTGTTTTTATGAAGGTCATTGGTGTCTTCTTGCACTATACAACTTAAGCACTGCATAGTGTGTGGTTTATTTTTAGGTCCTGAACTTGAACACGTAGCACCAAGAAGGTCTTTGTCTGAATAATTTCTGGGGTTGATGTTTGTCTTTGATAACAAAATCTCAGAAGATATATTATTTCTTAGGAAAAAACCCAATCTAATGTAACTCTAGGCACTTATAAAGAGTTTATTACTTATTCATCTTTTGGCTGGGCATAAACCCACTGATGTGAAGATAAATTAATGAATTAATCTCATCTACATGATTTTGTAACCCTTGGGCCAATGCCTTCACTCCTTACAGGGTTTGTAGATGGAGTTAAACACTGTTCAACCAAGAAATGCAGCATTGCAGGTGTTCTGCAAGGAGAACCAGATTAATTTATGGAATACACGCTTTTAATTTTTAAAGGATTTGCTGACAATAATTTATATCCAGGAACAAAATACTAAGCTTGTTCAGATTGTCGATGAACGGTTTAGGCCCAAAAGAAAGGAGAGAGAGGGGCTGAACATTTATTGAGAAGAAAAATTACTTTCCTACACATCATATACATTTCATTAATATATTTGTTTACTACTTTCCTCCCACAAAGAGTGGAACCTTTTCTGAAATGCTGTTCAGACCGGAGAACATTTATTTAATGAAGGCTGCCTGAAAAATAGCCCAAACCTCCCAGTCCTGGTGGTCTCCTGCTGAGTAAGAATCCCAATTTTGACTCTTAAGTTCTCTGCCCCTTCTGCACAAAAGGCTTCAGAAGGACCACACAGCTAAATGGAGGCATTTACAGTGGAGGCTTTTGTGTCTGAACTCTCACTGGTGGCATCTAAAATATAACAAGGGGGTGTATTCTAGCACTCCCCTCTGAATGAGGGGTGGGTTAATCCACAGATGAACATCTAGAACTGGGTGAACTCCATCCTACTTCGTGTCCCACCCAGCTGGCTCCTTACTCAATGTCCTTGGGCAGCCAGAGCTGGCTTTGTCACCAACAGGGCTTGAGTCCTTCTCCACCTGCCTGCTTTGCCATTTTATTAAAGTGATACCCCCTCATTTCCACGCCTTTTTGGGGGCTCAGAAGTGGCAGGCTGCTCAAGGACATTAAATGGCATTTGTGTGGCACCTCTTTACACATCTGAAGGAAGCAGAGGAATTCCTGCCCATCCCTTGTGGCTCTGCTCCCTGCCCTCTGTAGGAGGGTGCTGGGTATAAAAAGGTCAGCCTTCAGCTTCCCCAGAGAGCTAGAGCTTGTCTAATGCTGCTGATGGCTCCTGGAAATGAGTAGCTTTTGTCGTATCTGCTGACTTCTCATGACCCCAGAGTTTTGAAAATCATTTAACTTGCCAAGTCTGAACAGATAAAATTGTGCATTTCCAGCATCAGGGGCTCTCTCTTTCTGCCCATCCTTCAGTGCCTTTAGAGTCCATACAGGAGGTTTTAAATTAGGGAATGTTTTATCCTTTCTAAAAGAATGGGAACTCTCTTATTCTGACTTTTTTTCCTGAAATGGCTGACCTCTGTAAAAAATAACCACCACACTACCCAAGGCAAGGAATAAAAAAGCCTCCTTACCCCAAAAATTCAACTTTGGAAAGAAATGGTATAGATAGCCCCAGCCTCAATGATTTGATCTCTTAGTTATAGAAGAATAAGAAGGAAGAGTCTTCCCTTGTTTTATCATTAGGTTGTGTATCTTTATATTTGATTTATTTTTATGTGCCTGTTTATAAATAGTGTAGTTTAAGGCTGGGACTTTTTCAGCTACCAGTCTTCTCAGCAGAAAAGCATAAGCTCTAGGTAAAGCCAATCTTCCTGTTGATTTAGGATTATGCTTATCAAATGGCTTAATTAGGAAAGAAGTCTTCACCAGAAGATCAAATTTTATGGTGTATTCGCTGAGGGATAGTGAGGAGTATTGCAGTTCAGTGCCTACTTCTGTAAACACATTTGAACTGCTGCTGTCCAACTCCAAAGAAAATTCCCCAATCTCTTTTATATCAGTTTTTCTGGTATTGGTCGTTCTGGCATTTCTAATCCAAACCTATTCAATGTCTCCTAATTTAGCATTCCTTTCCATTTGCTGTGGATATTGAGGGTGGAGAGGAAGCTTCAGCCCACCCCTTTATTTCTTGGCTTCATTTTATTCCAGGTGGCTGAGAAAGAAATGCTCTGATTCAAGTTAGGCAAAAATAAATGTTAATGAGGATTTCCTGCCATTTGAAGTAATCTGTGCTATTAAGTAATATGAGGATAGTGGAAATGCTTCTATCATTAATTTTCTAGGAGGTTTGATTGATAGATGTTCTCCTGTAAGTGTGCATGCTGGGAAGTTCTCTTTTATCTTAAGAATATGATTGATTATATTCCTGAATAGAGATGTATTTCTCTAAGTAGGCTGAACTGTGAGAAATGTCTAATTATCACCTTTTGATGGCAACAATTAACCTTTGTGAAATCTTCTGTTAATGAGACGTATTTGCAAAAAAATTATCTGTATTAAAAACCTTTGTTAAATCTTTTAATTCCAGCTGCCCCCTACAAATTCCAGCTTTCATTGGAATTGTGGAACGTAATTTGCTAAAAAAAAAAATTTCCTGCTTAATCAGAAGTTAAAATATAGCCTAGAGGAATCTTCTGTTTTTCTCGTGCTGACTTTCTGAAGTTTCATTTTTGTGATTTATTTTTCCAGGATTGGAATAATGTTTGATTTTGTTGTGTATATAGTTGCTTACTATTCCAAAGAATTAACACAAGAATATCCTTTTCCAAACAGTAGGATGCTTTTGATTTCTTCAATAGGGCTTCTTTACAAATATAGTTGTTAGGGAAAAGCATTTTTTTATGCTCATTTCAAAGGGTGGGTGTTCCAAGTCCCTACAAAATCACTTGCAAAGTGAGATTTACCCTTTGCCAGTGTATAATTAGCCTTATATCCAAATACATTAATAAGTGTGATTTTTTTTTTTTTTTTTTTTTTAGTAAAAATCACATGCCACCTCTTCATAATTCTGTAGAATTCCATGCATATTACACTTCAGAAGCTTCTTATGCTTAATTAGTGACTGTGAAGCATCTTATACCTCCCTTACACTTCAGTCCTCCACAGGACAAGGCTAAAGAATTAATTTGAAATTATTTCCCTTTTTTTGAGATGCCTTTTAAAAATTATGCACTGCTGCCTGTATTTGTGCTGTTCAGTTGTCATACCTGTGGGGTAAACGACAATTTGTTTGTAGACAAGCAAAGAAGAGGGAAAGAAGCAACACAAAGTATTTAATCAGCCAGGGGCTTCAGGATAAGGAGGTTCCCTGTGGATTGCACATCAAAGGTACGAACACGTTGTGAAACAGAAGGTTGAACAGCTTCTAACAAACTGTTAATTGGGCCAAAAATTAGGGTGTAGATGTTGGGAGTGAGACAATCATCCAAAAGCCTGACTGGAGAACCTCCCACTGTGGCCACACATCTGGAAATTAGTAGCTCTCTCAGTAAATTCTGCTTGCCTGGAACCCTTACTCAGAGGTGAGCTCAGTCCCTGGGCATCAGGGGCCACTTTTTAGGGTCCACCCAATGAGTGCCACAGCTGATCCTACAAATTTTGATGTGTGCATTTCTATTACTATCAACAGAAGGTATACATTCTTTCCTGCTGTTTTTCCTGGTGTTTAAGAGCACAGCATGAGACAAGTCTTGGCTCCTAATAATGATTGTGCTTTCACTGTGATTGTGCTGGAAAATTATCTTGCAGTGATTTTCTTGTGATGACACCTCCTTTCCATATAGCATGGGAACACTCTACAGCAAGAACAGTCATATTGAGGTGTTTGTTAAATTTTTGCCAAGATCAATAAAATATTGCTGCTGATCAGAAATTGCTTGTGAGAGCTTTGTAAGGCCTGTCAGTGCCTTCAGGGGCCTGATCCTGGATTTATTCACCCTGGAGAAGGAAGGGTTTGGAGAGGTTCTGGTTGCTGTGGGGGATTAGAGGGATGATGATGTGAGATCCCCTTGGCAGGGCACAGCAAGAGGACAAGGACCAACAGCCATAAGTCATGAAAATACAAATTCCAATGGAGAATAAGAGTTGTGGGGAAAGGGGGGGTGGATTTTCTGTCAGAGAAGTCCAATACTGCAGCAGATGCCCATGGAGGCTGGTGAACATCCATACCTGGAGCTATTGAAAACTTGAATGGATGAAACTCTGAGCCATTTGGTTTGACTTTGAAGTTTGTCTTTTGCTTTGAGCTGAAGGTTGGACTGGATGATCTCTCGGGACCTTCCCACCAGAATGATTTGTGGTTCTCATCTTAAATATCTGGACATGAGGTCAAGTTTCCTGGTATGGAGGGAGAGGATATATGAACCAGCATGTTCTTTTTTTAAAAGTCTAAGAGGAAAAAGAAAAGACAAAACAGTTAAAGGTCTCATTTTGTTCTCACAGGAACTAAAAGTGTGCTTGAAACCAGACTTACAGATTCAGAAAACTGTTTCCAACTGTACTAAAGCAGTGAAAGAAACTACTGAAGTCTTGACTTGCTACTCTCTACCAAAAGCAAGCAGACTTGTGCCTCACCTTTTCAGTGATTGGTGCTTTTCAGAATAGGAATATGAACAAAAAAACTGCTTAGATCTTCAGTTTTAACTCATTTTTTCAATGTCCCTATTCAGCTATCATCTTCAGCACTGGTTATTCTACTTCTTCCCAAATCCTTTAGCAAAACTTAAAAGAAAGTAATCCTCCTCAGTATGGCTCATTGCCACCCATCATTATCCCCAGGATTAATAGCATTTGTGATAACTGCAATAAATTGGACCATTTCATGTTACCATGGCAGCCAAGTTGAAAGTAGCAATTTTTTCCCCAGGTTGGCTAAAGATACTCTTGCAGGTAGAAGATATAAACTAATATTGATTAAAACTTTTCATCTGTGTTACACCAAAATACCTTTTCCTACATTTCTACTTCTCTTTGATAACTACCTGGAGTGTAGGAGTATTTCATTAAAGAATAACTGGAGACAGAAGAACTTCCTATTTGAGTGTATTGGTGATTAAATGAATTTGACATTCTTGTCTTGAATGAAAGTGAATTTCAAGTGCTACTGTGAAGAACTCTTACCAAGCATATAATTGGAGCTTGTCAAAGAAAACTTCCTTATATTGCTGCTTAAAAAAAAACCAAAAAACAGGTTATCTCCTAAATTAAAGCAAAACTGAAACAAATGGAAAAAAAAAATCAACAAAAAGACAGAATTTGTAATTAAAAGAAAGCTGTCTTTTCTGTTTTTCATGGACAGAAATACTCTGAAAAGTCAATTAATGTCATGAGATTTTTTTTTTCCAGATCTGCCTGTTCTGTACAGTCTCTGTTCCTCTGTCACAGTATCCACTGGTCTCTCTTAGCTCATGCTGTAGTATTAGAGACACTAAAAGTCTGTCATTTTTGCAACCAAACATGTAAAGTGCTTTCTTTCTGTATTCAAATGACCCAAGAAAAGGTTTTTGCTATAAAGAGAAATTTTGGGAGTCACCTGTTGGAGGTTTAACAGGAGGAACTGAGAAAAAAAATTTAACAAAGCATTAAGGCAGTAATTTGATAATTGGGGTCTTTCTGTAACTTTTAATAGCTGAGGTAAAGAGTCTGATTTTAACACCTCCAAGTCTGGGGACACTGAGGAGCTAGATATTCCTGTGATTTTATTTAAAATTCTTGTCAATATGATTTGGTATTTGCACGTGCTGAAGAAAAAGCAGCAATTCCAGCATCAGGAAGGCAATGGTTTAACATGCATATGGGGCAATAAGGGAATTCACCCCAGCATAGTCTGTCTGCAGTTCTGGGTTCCCTTCTCTTCTGTGACCACAAAGTTTGATGGCCAACACTGGCTGATACAATGCTTGACCACAGACTAAATGGAAACATCAACCTCTGATAGCTGAGAGTCCCAAACATTTACATGATGGAGGCTGTTACCTCCATTAGCTCCTAAAAATGTGTTTGAGAATCTGTGGCACTCAGTTTCACTGTGTTTTTCCTTCTCTAATCCAGCCCCACAGTGGAGTTCCTCCTGAAACAGAATTCTTCCTGTAAAAAATAAGGATTCTTTTTCTTGGAAGAATACAAGGGATATGTGGGATTGGAAAGAAGGGAAATGGGTGTGGAAAGAGGCAGGAGAAGAGGCACCTGTGGGTAAGGTAGATATGAACTGTGACTTGTATTTCTATGGTGAACTCTTAATGGCCTGCCTGCCCTTTAGAGTTATGCACCTCTAATCAAGCCTTTGATGGCTGATGATGGGTATCTGGTGTTTACAGTATTACCCAGGCTTATGAGTAATCCCAACCCTTTTTTTGTGTCTGGTGTAAACAAGTGGGGCCCTGCAGCAGTGCAGGGCTGGATGAACAGCAACAATGGTCCTCATCATAGCCAATAATTTGGCTTTCAATGCTACCCTAACCATAAACAGTGGTGTAAGGAGGTTCTCATACTTGCATGAGCTCTGCTGTGGTCATTGCTGTGACATTTTTCCATTGTCACAACTGTTTTTAGAAATAAGCACAAAGTATTTCCTTGGCACTTAGTTTTACCTGGTTACATTTGCATGCAATGATTATGCCTCTATCTTTTATCATATATGCTGTAATATTACAATGCTGGTGCTCAGGATGTTTAGGTTTGTTTGAGCAGAAGACAGAAAAATGCAAAAAGCTGACTGATGGGGTAAAACAGGGGCTCTTCATTCCACACACCTGTCTCATATTATTATGTAAAGACCTTTGGTTCTTGCCAACGCTTTGGTCTTGAATTCATTTCCCCCTCTAGCTGTTTCCATCAGTGTCAGTGGGTTTCGTTTCCCTCTTCTCCTTCCATATTGCCATGTTAAACATTTGTCCTGTGTTTGTATGGGAATTCTGGGAAGCACTCAGGTAGTTTAGGATCCTCTGGGAACTTTTGAACACTGTGGGCTCCTGTTTCAAGGCTTAGCTGAAATCTTCCTCTCTGAGCTGCAGCTTCCTTGTACAGCTGGACTTTCCCCCAGGTTGTCTGAAAAATGCTGTCCAGTAAAGATATTCTCTTGCCTGCTGTGATGCAAATTTACTTTCCTGCTTGCCTTCCTAATAAATATTTTTTCTAAGAAAGTGGTAGTTTCTAGGCTAGAGAAAGATTGCTGTGTTTTGAACAGATTTTGTATTAAGTGTTTTAATAGGTTTGATGTTCCTTTGTTTCAGTCAAAGAAATGCCTCTGCAGTGGGTTTGGATGGCACATCTCACCTGGAAACTGTTGCTAAGTGAAACTTACTTTTGTTGATGAATAATTTTTGTTGGAGTGTCTATCAGTAAGAAAATGGGGAGCAGAATCACAGACAAGGAGGCAAGAGTGCTGGAAATGGTAGGCTGTGAGTAGTATGGATTTATGTGAAGAACTTCTTTTATTTTTGGAGCCCTTTCAAGGCTAATTTCATTATAAAGTTACCTAGGTTCATCACTGATTTCTTTTTTTGGAGGGGGAAACTCTATTGGCTGCTCTTTATGTGGCATTATTAGGTGTGGGTTTTTGATTGTTGTTTTCTTCTTTTTTTTTTCAGCAATCTTGTCTTACCAATGATCTTAATTAAGCTCAAGTTTCTTTACAAAGGAAATATCCTGTTTATTTGATGGCTACACATAGGCATGGATTTGTGGATAAGACCCACAACTTAAACGTGTGCATTAAGCATAAATACCTGTCATATCGTGAGAGGAACAGAGTTTGGCACAAGAGTGCAACACAAAGATATCACCTGTGGGTGATTCAGTCAGCAAACCAGAGAAAGCCTGCAGTGAATGCAGAGGAATTTGGTAAAAGGCCAGCTCTGAAAAAAAAAAAATAAATCTGACTGCCAAGGACAGAAAATGACAGGAAGAGCTGAAAGGAGCAGTGAACGAGTGCACTAGAGGTGACTTGCTGCAGAGTCTGAGCTGGCTGCCCAGAGGATGCTCCACACTGGAACTTTCTTGTCTGCAGCTTTCCCTGTGTGGGAACTGACTCTTAATTAGCTCCTGTCCAGTGCATGCCAGTGCTGCTTGCCTGACTCCCAGCTCATTCTGAAGGCTGCCAGGTGAGAAAGTGTGTAATTGCCTTCCCTCAAGAGGCAGCAGCTCCTCGAGTGTGAAGAATTCATGAACACAAATTCTTGAACTCTCAAGGAGCTTTTCTCAAGTATTTCTACCCTTTGTCTGTGCTAGCACAGTGGTTACAACTGATCTGGGACTGTGGTCTTGCACTTTGGGATGGGAGTGAGAGGAAATCTTCAGGATGGGTTGCAAAGCCATTACAGCCCCTTCTCAGAATGAGGGAAAGCAGAGTCTGTCTTCCTACTCTGACACAGTTGTCTGTTACCTTCCTGTCTTCTACAAAACCATCTTCTCGTTCATGTCTGGCTCTTAGATGTTTGGAGATGAAGTGAGAAGTTTTGTGTCCAGTGGAAGTACAGGAGCCTGGGCATTCAGTGATATTGTCCTGTTTGTCTTTCAATTTATGAAGGCATTAATTTTGCCATTTGAAGACCAGCCCTCATAAGAACTATTGGTCTTTTTTAATATCTTTTTTTCTGAGAAGATTCATTCTTGCTAGGATTTTTAAGGAGTCTAACTTATTCAGACCTTGGGTGTGAATGGAGATGATGAGGATTTAGACCACGCAAAAACATCAGGACTGTGCCAGTGTTTATCTTTGTGATCAAAATTCCATGATGATGGCCATCTCCTCTTGAGCAGATGTGATTCTATAATCTCCAATCTCTTAATCTGTGACAAAATGCAACTCCTGCTGTTTATAAATTTATGGTTTTTCAGGGACCCCTAAACTTTTCTTCACTCAGGATGTTAAAAATGTCAAAGTAGGCTCTGTGTGGTTAAAGGTTGCAGGTTTTATCTGTCTATTCCTCTTCAAAAGATATAATTAGCATGGTACTGTTGATTTTATGCAGGAGGACCACAGACTGGAACAGGGACAACATTCATTGGCTTGGTGCTCTACAAAGCCTTTGAATGATGAGATTTCTTTGTACATGACAGCATTATTTTCTGTGCACTGATAGCAGTGGGAGAAGTTGCCTTCTTATTCCAATCCTTACTTAAAAACAGGTGGTGGCTCCTTGTGCTGTCTATTTGTGCCTTTTGGCCTTTAAACATCTTTTGGTAATCAGGTTGTAAACTTTTTGATATAGTTCAGTTTGCCAATTTCCAGCCTTAGAGCTTTCATGTATCTCCTGCCACAGGTTCAAATTATATTCTTTACATTTGATACAGAAAGGAAACTTGTCAGGATACCATTTATGTGTGTTGCATGCAGGCTGGGCAGACTGACATGGCCACATTTCTAGCACATGGAAAAGGTACTGAACTCAGCAATTTGGGGTTTAAAATGTTGATAAGAACAGACAGGAGGCAGCCTTTTCTTTGGGGTTTCTTCCCTGGCAAAACTAGAGCTTGAAATGCAGAGTCCTCTGTGTGTGTGTGGGAGTAAATGGAGCTTCTCCTGTGTGAATCAATGAATTAGGCTGCAATCTTTTAATTTTTTGGGGGTGCAACACAGCATTAACCATTCCATCCTTCTTTCTTCTGCTGTCTGTCCCTTGTTTTCTCCAATGATGCCTCAGACATGTTGCATGTTTGCAGTCATTCCTTTTTTCTGGAAGGTCAGAAGGGCGTACTGAATTAGCAAGGAAATTGGCTTTTCAATGCAGGCAACTCTGCCCCTGCTCACGAGAATATTTCACCAAGAGGTAGAAGGGTAATGCTTCAACTCTACAGATAGCAGAAGATAGGCAGCAGTACAAGACACAGGAATACATATCTCACAAAGTTATCTGAGAGTACAAGGCCCAGCAACTTTTCTTATAAGTCAAAAAATCCTTAGCTGTGACACGTAGCAGCCTTCCAAGCTGCACAGCATAATTTTTTTCCTCCTTCTCAGTCTTCCCCTCCCAGCACACGACATGTTGTATTTGACACTTAGGAGGGAGAAGATACTCAGCAAAAATCTCACAGTTTTGCTGTTTGGGGTATTTAAGTCTTGAGCAAAGTTGTTTAGAATATTCTTGTCAAAGATAGAATGTTATTTGAGTGCAGACAAGCATGCAACATACATCCAATTTAGCATCTTACTCAGAATGTATGTTTTAAAGCCTCTGGGTAGCAAAAAGAAGTGGAGGTGACAGAGCACTTATAATCTACAGTGTAAGTCAGAATAATTCTTACAGCACGTGTAAGAGAAAATTATATTTAGGTGTCACTCAGCTTACTTAAGAGGTTTGACGTGGTATTTGAAGCCCAAAAACATCCCTGGCCAAATAATTAATAATTTTTTCAAATTCTGTGTGTAAAGAGCCCCCTGTCAGCGTGACTGGACTGAGCCAGGAACCACGATGCAAATGAACAGTGATATCTACTTGCCAGTAGCAGCACATTAAAGGAGAAATATGTATTAGAGAGGGTAAAAAAAAATGGGATGCCTGCATAGGAATTAATTTAAAAGAAATTTTTAGCAAGGCCAAGTGCTAGCAAGGTAAGAATTTGCCAAGAATTTGAGTTGTCCTGGAAACACATGGACATTTTAATTTTTTTTTTCCAGTTTGAGTAGCATCTACCATGATGTATATCTCACATGAAATCCAGAGCTCCAATTTTAATGAGCAGGACTTTATATGATATTACAATATAAACTTTCAATTTGAAACTGCCTTTTATTCTTGAGAAAACCCAGGCTTTAAAAAATTGCTGTGAATCTGAGAAAATTCTTTGAATTGTACCTCTTTCAGCTATTGTCTGTGTGGTGACAGGAATATGGTGCACAAAAATGATTTACTGCTGGAATCTGGGTTAATTTGCTATCACTTCAAAATTCAAGACAAAAGGGGATTGGATGGGGCTTTTTTGTTCTTGGTTTTGTTGAGGGTTTTTTACTAGTCTGAATGCACAAATAAATGATTCACTTGTATGCTTGAATTTGAGCCAATTCTGAATTTAATAATCAATTATGTGATTCATAATTTTCACTGCTGGTGGTTTACAGCATAAATAGGAGCAATTAAATCAAAATAGTAGGAACCAGAATGTTGTACAACTCATGAAGGAGTCCAAATGTCAAGTTTATTTTTCTGCTTCACCCTATAAATAGGGTGTTGAAATGGTTGCAGAAGCAAGTATTTTGAAAGTTTTATATTCCCCTAGTAAATGAACAGGAGAAAATCAGAAATATTCTAAGAAATTAGCTATGTTCTTTAATTGTGCATAGCTGTTTTAGGCATGCTGTAATTTTGTAGATCAATGTACAATAAGAGGAAGACTTTACTCACAATTTTGAGCAGAAATTCTTTAAGAGTTTTGACTTTTCATGTTATACAATGACCCACACCAATTAACTATTAATCAAATATGTATTTTTATAAAGAATCTGAGCCTGCATTCCAAGAAGGACAATTTGGCTTTAAAAAGTATCACTTGAATGCTGGATGGATAGATCTGATCAATTTTCCTGTGCTGCGTGGGGACTATAGTCTGGACATAGAATTCTGTATGGTCCATTAGGATCACACTATTCAAACTTCCTCTTCCAATGGGATAAAATTCTGACTCTTAGCTCTACCAAAAACCTGAAAAAATCCAGTTAAAAATGTATTTCTCAGTGTTCATTTGGGTTTCCCACAGAACAGATAATTAACAGGGTGTTCTGTTACATTTAAATTTGCAGATGTAAAAGAAAATTTTCACATTTGAAAATCAGTGTGTTTCTAGTAATAGTTTCAAAGAAGTATGGGAAGAGGACCCACCTGAGAGATGTGCATTGCCCACTGTTGACATACTCAGCAAAATGTGGGTTAACAGGCTAAAAATTGCTAAGAATGTGGGTAATTCAAAGCACTTTATTAATACCTCGTGGAGGATCATATTAAAATTATTACATATGATGTATAATCCTAATGATATATTTCCATATATAATATACCCTAATAATATTATATTAGCATCTTTCTCTAGGATTACATTTAGTATCCCCACCTTGGATTTAGCCAAATAGGGGGAACAGCTGAATAGATTTACAACAGAGAAGCAGGGCAGGAAGCAATAACATGGACAACCTTGCAAATGCAAGGATCAGAATGGTTATGAGCTGATCCCAGCCTGCTGCTGCTGTTATTTGCAGAAATGTCCAGAGAGACAGAAGCTGTTATTTGTGCCTTGTTCTACAGAGCATTTTACAGACCTACAATCAGGTTTGCAGTTTAGCAAAGTGCTCACGGATGTACAAGCAGCCTGCTCTTTTGTTATTTCTCCAAAACCACTGCTATTTAGGTATAACTGATTTTGGAGCCTTCAGTCAACTTCAGTTCTCATTTCCAGGACAAAAGCTCGTTTAGTTTCAGTTGTCTCCTCCAAAGAAATACCTTGTTTGTTTAAGGACAAGGTTATCCTTCTCACAGTCAAATGGGAGTCTGTAGATGACTTCCCACTCTGGCCTTGGCTGTGACACCTGACCTTGATTTGGTCAAATATCAGTGACCTAATGAATGTTATGGTCTCCTGACTTTGACTGCAATTAGCTTCCATTCTCAGCTTCTGACAATCTCCATTTTGTCCATAGAGTTGGTAGGTGTCCTAATAACCATGGAAAGAGTTGAGATAAAAATATCAGTGTCACTAAACTTATCCCCCCTTCTTTTTTTTTTTTTTATATTGCATCTATTTGTCCTGTCAGGAATTTAAAACAACACTTTCTATCTCTGTTTGCTGACTGTTTCCAGTGTAACCCAAAATGCAGTGATTAGTAGCTGATTATCTGGGGAGCTGTGATGGGTAGAAGTCCACAACAGCTCTCAAGTGAAATGCTTTGTTACCTCCCAGGGAATGTCTGGGGAGGGTTAGGAAGGGGTGTGTGGTTTATAGAGAATGTTTGCTGTCACCTCAAGGTAGACAGTGAACCTGCTTCAGTGCAGGCTCTGAGACCACAGCCAAGTTTAGGAAGGTAAAAGAAAATATTCTGATTTTTCATGCCTCCATTCTGAGCATTTTCCACTTTTCTGTGTGCTCTGTGATGAACAGGAGATGGCCACAGCCTGTCTAGACATAAAGAGCTCACTGGAAGCAGAAAACCATCATGTGTTTGGCTCCTGGGAGGTGAGTAAAATAGTGAAGGAGAGCTCTACAGAAAGCAAAGCCCATAATCTGGACAAAGCTGTTTCTGCCCAAGCACATGAACGTTAGCAGCCTGGGAAGCAGGTATTGGTCATCATATGTTGACTGATGCAGTCAGTTCACTAAATTTGATGTGGTTTGGATTCCAGGTTTCAGTAGGACATGATGGCACCTTTTGGATGTGTTGTCTATTGCATAAAAATGAGAGGCAGAGGCTTTGACAGTGACATTTGCAAAAGAGAGGATTTGGACTAGAAAGGAAAGTGGTTATGCATACCTTGATTGAAGGACTTGAAACCTGAGGGTTGTTCAATTAATTTTTTGAAAAGCAGTACAAGGGAATAAATATTCTTTGACAAAGCACGGAGTCATCTCATACAGTCCAGTGCTACAGGGACAAACAGATTTTGGTGTGGGTGTTGTGTTTGGGTTTGTGGTTGGGTTTTTGTCAGGGGAACACCCACACGCTTTTCCTTGCTGGCAGTAAGGTGCCATCACAAGACAGGGTGCATCAGCAATATAGAGATTTTTCCTCACTAAATATATATAATTTTTTTTTCATTGCCCATACTGTTTACACCTGGAATAAAGTTCCTTATGTATGTGATTTGCTATAGTTGACTGCAACACAAAATACGATACTGTTATAAAAGACAAGTAGAAAAATGTTCTGTTTTGTTTTCTTTTGTTTGGAATTACGAGCTACTTTTATTTTGGTGGAGGGAGAGGGGAGAATTCTTCCCTCTGTGTTAATTCAGATCCATTAGAGAAAAGGAGCCTGCACTTGTAAATCAAAGACTATGATTAACAGTGGGTATTTTCCCTCTTGGGTGGCAGGCACACTTAGGCATGAGGGAAACACCATTTTCAACCTGAGAAATTGCACCTGTACTTGAAGTGGCAGTCCTGCTCAACCCTGGACATTTCTAGGAAAAACAATGACCCCAATTCCAAGATGTGTCTACCACAAGCCAAAATCATAAAAGTAAACTATAACACACGAGGAAGTCCTATTTACTCACCTGGAGTGCCCAGAAATTTGACAAGAATGGCTTAACCAGAGAATTGAATGAAAATCCCATCCTTGAAACTGCCTCCATCATGCCCACAGGACCAAAGTGGTGCAGATCATAGAATCACAGAGTGGTTTGGGTTAGAACTGACATTAAAGATCATCTGGTTTCAATCCAGCTGCTGTGTCCAAGGGCACCTTTCTCTGGAGCAGGTTGCTCAGAGCCCCATCCAGCCTGGCTTTGACGTGTGCTCTCTTCCTGAAATGTTAATTTAAACCATTTAAGCTGAAGAACCACCCTGGGCAGCCCTGGGCTGCGCTCCTGTCTCCTTTTTGCACCTGTGGGGGAGTGAGGACGGAGCCAAGGGCTTGGGACTGCCCTGCCTGAAGGGGTTTAGTAACCTCTTGGCCAAGATGCCTCCAAGGGAGAGGGAAGCCAGCCAGGGGAATCTGCTCGTGGAGTTGGATACAATGCCTTGTATTCTTTCTCTCAGAGAGTGAAGAAGTACTTTTTTGAAATCTGGAGCTCTAAGACTGTAAAATGGAGAAGGTAATTTTATTTATTGCTTTTTTTTTATGACATCCCACACAGAAGATGACTGCAGGCAGACACCTGTTGCTGAAGCTGGTCATAATTTCGGTTGCTGGTATTAAATCAGGGTTTATTCTCAGGCTGTATAGTATATTTTTCTTTACTTAAAGAGAATGACATGTTATTTTACAGGCTTATTTTTTGGCATCAGCTGTTACAAACTTCTCTGCAGGATTATCTCTGTTTATAGAGAATTTCCTGGTAGGACATGACTGGCAGAAAAAGGCAGCTGATGTAGTGCTAAACAGACTTAGCAGTCAGCATACCCAGAGCATGGCACTTTGAAACCTGCATGCATTCTCAATATTACAGTTGCTTCTATCTTGATGCATCCAGTTATGACAAGATAAAGGCAAAAAACGGACCAACCACTGATTAAAAAAATGTGGTTTTATTCTTTTTCATTGATAAAGTTTGGAAATTAAAGAAAATACATCAGATATCAGTGACCACTGGGAAAAAAAAAAAAAAAAACAACAAACCAAGCTAGAAAAATTATTCAGCTAACATTTTCTATTTGACTTCTTTGGTATGGATATGTCTGTGTGTGTATATATATATACATATTTGAGTGACTTTCTTTCAAAAGGAAATCATTGCAGCATTGAACTTGAATAATTAGGAGAATTCTCTTGCATAACAGTGAAGGTAGTAAATATGTTTACTGCTTTGTTTCCCCATCACTGCCCTTGTTCTGAGGTTCAGCAAATTGCATTTCACTGCAGCAAACAGAAAATGCAGACAGATTTGTGGACCTGTAGTCTTGTAGGGTGGGAAGTTTCCCCCGCTGAAGTTAACAGCTCCCTTGAAAGGATGTGAAGTGCTAGAACAGTGCTTTCATGAAAATAATGAACAAAGAAGTCAAGGCAGGCGACACAGGAATATCACTGATGGACTTTTCAGAGCCAGACTGCTGCATCTCTGCAGCTGCCATGGGGGAAGGGTGGTAAAAACCCATTTCTGTTGAATTCCAGTGGTGTGAAGCCGTAGCAACTTGGAGACACAGTGCTGAGTGTGGGCACCTCCTCTGGGTGCTGCCTTCTTGCTGTGGCTCAGGAAAGGAGAAGGGCAGGAGCTGAGCTCCTGAGGGACCTTCTTCAAGAGGACCTGCTGGGCTTGCATGTTCATCTTCTTCATAGACACCTGGAGGATTTGCAGCTTTTCAAAGTCCAGGCTTCTGCTGGACTGCATGAAAATGCATCCTCCATGAGCACAATGTCTTTTGAAACTACCAATTCGACCTTCCTGGTGTTTCTGAATCTATAACCTGAAATTTATGTCTTATATGATCTAAATATAGAGTTTGGGATATAGCTCACTCTCTATTTTCAAGATCCTTGCTTCTACTACTTTATAAGATAGAAAAGAGCCATTTTGGCAGTTAAAGTACCCTGGGCTCTTCCTGTGACAGATTTCAGCTTCTGGAGTGTAAAGAACAGATGCTCCTGTTGACTTGTGTTTTGGGTTCTGTGTATTGGGGAGAGGAGGAGGAGGAGTACTTCAGCCTTTTCATAAAAACACTTTAAGAGTTCATCCCATGTCAGTTTTCCTGCACATTTCAGTAGCACTGAGGGGTCCCACCTATGAGTTTCCTAAGGTGTTTTTCCCTGTGTTTGCCTTCCATTGTTTGCTTCTTAACTGTACATAAATAGGAAGAATGGAAAAAAGGTAGGAATAAGTAAGTGTTGTGCCAGTAATGACTGAAGAAATTAAAGTTTGTTTCTTTTTTTATCTTTCCTGAAAAAAATAAGAGTTTTCAAATGGCTGTTTATCCAGGGATCTTAGAGCTTGTCAGGAATAAAGGTTTCCTTTCAGAAACTGAGCAACTGAAGGCAAGACACACAGTTAAAATCCTTTTCAGAGACTACAAGAAAAGTCCTAAAACCCACTAGTTACTAATTCAGGTGCCCCCCTCCACCCACTGCCACCAAAGGCAGTGTGTGGTGCTTTGGAACCAGAAGCTTTTAGAGGTGTGTGGAACACACATACAGAGATAATAAATATTTTGCTTTTCCCCTTGAATATCCTATTTTTGTATTTTGGGACTGTATTCATATTGGATTGTATTTGAGATGGCCTGAAAAACTTGCTCTGCTCTCTGGATCTCTGCTGAGATTTTTGCTGAGAATGCCAGTGTTCATTTTGAGTTTTGTTTGTGATCTGGATACCTGCCTGTCAGGAAATTAGTTGGAACAACTTGGTCTTATAAGGATTGAGCTGAGGGAGAAAAACAATCTGTCAGTTTCAATCAGTGCGTCAGTCATACTTTTTGATTTGTACAAGAGTTAATTTTATAAAGTCCAGATTCTGAATTTATTGAGGATAACATTTTTGGGTTTCAGTGGCAACAGCACAGGCTCTATTTCTGCACATCACAAACAGGGGTGTGTGGGTGCAGACTAACACAGAATTCAAGAGAAGGTTACTTCTACAATGTCTCCTTCACTGTTTTCCAGAACAGAAAGCAATTTTAAGGGTTTTTTAGGAGTTAAGTGTCTTGTACTTCTTCTTGCTTTTGAAGTTGTTTTTTTACTCTGTGGACCAGCTTACCTTCTGGAAAACACCTGTGTTTGCTGTTTTGCCACAGCATTTGCTTTTGACTAAGAAAATATCAAGCAGAAACCAGAACATTCTCTTCTCTTTATTCATTCCTGGTTTTACCTTTTTCCTTTGCTTCTGTGTATGAGAATGTGCATTTGGAGCAGGGGCTGATGTGGAAAGCATTTCACAGTCCACCTTCTGTTGCTTTATGAACCACCAGCAGTCCATGAACTACAGGCTCAAAAACATTTCAGTGCACTGGGCTGGAGCCCTCTCCCTGTTTAACCATGCAGAGCAGCAGGATAAAATTTTGGCGTGATGTCCAAAACTGGAGAGAAATAGAGGGAGAGATTTGACTGATCATGTCTGCTGGTGTGCCATGAGTCCTGATTTCTTGGCTTGTGGGGAATAGCCAGCTCATTCCCTGCACAGATAGAACTTGAGGTGCTTACTGGGAGGTACACACCCTAATCTGTGTGTCCTTGTGGTCATTTCCCTATTTTTTAGCCAGCTTTAGGTCCATAAGTGAGGATTATTTTATAACTAAGTTCCTAGTTCCCAGACCTGTTTATTTGTTAGGAGTACTCATTTTCTGATTCTCTTTCTTTAAAGCACTCTGGATGCAGGTGCAGCTCTCTGGAATTTTAATTCTTTTCTTCATGAGCTGGTTACTTTCCCAAATCACTGAGATTCAGAAAATGTTTTTAGGGTTCGACATTATCAGTTGTTGCTGCTACAGTATGCACCTTTCTGGTACTATTTTTCAAATTATATTACTGAATTTCCAGGAGAGTAATTTGTGTCTAAGATTTCTTTTCAATGCTCAGAAAGGATGATAGTTTCTAACTCTGTGCTTGGGAAGAGATCACAGTGCAAATAAAAGCAAAAGATCTCCCTAAGGGAAAGGGCTGGGGAAATTAGCCAAGGTTCAGGAGCTTTCAAATCTAAGGAAATCCTCAGTGGGGGAAACCTGAGGATCAGAATGGTAAAAATAGAACAGATGGTGTTCCTTGTTAAAATCTGGGGAAGCTGTGGATTTCCTAAGTGTCTGAGCTCTGGTGTATTCTCCTCTGTGCCTAGCAGCATGCCACGCTCTCCTGATCTGTAACTAGAAATCACAATCCATCTGAGAGGTAGTAGCCCTCCAGCAGCAGCAAAAGTGACTGAATTTCCTTGGAAAAAACCCAGCTTGTTCAGTTAGCCATGCCCTTTGAAATAAAAAAAATAGTGATCCATCTGCAGGAACAGTCCAAGGAGCAGAACTTAGGAGTTGTCATGTACAGTCACATAATTTAGAGTCAATTCTTGCTGTTCCCATGTTTTATATTCTGGAAGAGAATTGGGAAGTGCCATTATCTAGCCAAGATGGAATGAACTGAAATACATTTTGACTCGATCCTGGCTTACTGAACCTTGAACTGGTGAGGTCACTAAAGAGCTGCTTGAACTACAGTGGTTTCTCTTTTTTGATGTCTTTCTAGGTGGACAAATATCAAAATCAATATCAGACTGAATATCAGATGAAGCATAAGTGGAGGGAAGACAGATTGTATTAATAAGGATGCCATGCGTGAGAAAAATATTGCAGAATAATGAAGGTAAATACAAAAACAACTGAGGTGGTCACAGGTTTGTTGTCTCTTATGTTGTTTTTTTGTTTGTTTGTTTACTATACATAAACTCTGTTTTCAGTCCTGCCTGGTAAGATATCAAAGAAGATGGAGATGTGAAGAGCTTAGTGTGGTAACAGAATCAAGAGCAGGAGAGTTTAACCCATAAAAAATTAATTTTTTCCTGTTGTTCTCTCGCAATTTTTACTATTGATATGTATGTGAGATGCTTCTATCAAAGGATTAAATCAAATACTTAAAGGCTCAGCTTTACTCAGTTTGATTTATTGTTCTTGGCTTATAGAGTACTCATCAGTTAACTTATCCTCTCAACAGGTGGTCACATAATTAAAATGGATTTTTATTGCAATTAAAGCATGAAGCTTTTTCTGTTTGCCAGGAATCATTCTTCTTTTAAACCAGTGTATGAGAGGAGTAAAAGTATTAGGAGTGGGTGGTGATGAAAATGGCCTGAGAGTGTTGGAGAAAAGTTTTATTCTTTGGAGTACCTTTCTGAAGGTGTTTGGTTTTTTTTCCTAGTGAGTTGGAGGGACATTTGATAAGCATGTGGCTGGGTTGCTTCTGAACTGGTGATGCTAATTGTGCAAAGAAATGTTAATGGCTTTACAGAGCTCTGGGGAAGGAACTTTCACTGAGAAAATGTGGATATAGGCCTGTTATGTCTGACCTTGTTGCTCTGGATTTGTTTTGTGAGAGAAATAGGCACTTTTTGTTCTAATTCAACTCATCTAGGGGGAAAAAGAATGTGGTCTAGAAATGGATCAGAAAATTGGGCCCTCAGGTACTTATTTCTCACTATTGATTATAAAGAGAGGCACCAGGTCCAGCTGCTGGCATCTTCACTGCAGATCTCTAAAGTTAAGTGAAATAAATCAGCCTTGGAAATAAGTGGAAAATTAATCCCACTTTGGCCACAAGCTGGTTGGGTTCCCCCTGCTCCCCTGTTCTTTACTCTGATTTTAACAACTAGGCTGGTTTTTTGTTCTTTCCTCCACCCTGAGGTGCCCACCCAAGACAAGCCAGAGACACGAAACCAAGCTCTGCTCCTCTGGCTTTGTATCTTTCTTACAATCTGTGGGGGGCTTTTTGTATTGCAGGATTTGAGGTGGTTTTCAGCTAGCTGTTGGTTTGTTTCTGCTTGTTGTTGGACAGTTCATTTGTTTGAGCAAATAATTTCTTGTAAATCCTTGGGAGCTGCCAGCTCTGATGGGCTGAGCTCACCCTGCACCTTCTCCCCTGCCGAGCTCTGGGCTCAGCTGTTTGGATTTGGTGTATTCCAACCTGGGATAATCCGTGCCACTGGGAGAGGACCCTTGGTGTGCCAGCAGATGTGCACGCACAAAATGCAGCTGCAGCAGCCTCATCCTGCTGGGAAACCGGGATAATGCTTTGGCTTTGCTGGCGCTGCTCCCTGCTGGCAAGAGCAGCCATAACTTGTTTTTCACCTTCCACGGAAGCACAAATGAACAGAAAAACTACAAAAAACTACAGGAGTATTTCCTCTGATAAAATAGTTTCTTCTTCTTCTTCTTTTTTTTTTT
>VYXF01011497.1:13533-55843 GCA_013397295.1 Polioptila caerulea | reverse complement strand
TTATCTTGGAGCTTTGTTTTGAGTGTGGCTATAGTCGTTATTTCTCAAATATATTTTATGTGGGCTTGCTGCCAGTTTATTTGCAGATTATGCAAATCACCAAGTATTCAAAGAGCAAAGCTTAAATTTTATAAAGTGACAAGACTCGGTTCTAGTTTATTGAAGGTTTTTTTAGCCACTTTCACAACTGGTTTTTCAAAGGGACCTGAAAGACCTGAATTTGGCAATCCTGTTAAAACCCCAGGTTTTCAATTTGCCTGTAGCAGCTTTGGAGAGCTCATCCAGAAGTGAATTTCAAAAGCTGGTCAGGATGAAAAGAGCAGGGGTTTTTTGTGTCCAGAGTAAAGTCAGCATTCAAAGAAATCTTATGATACACTGCCTTTATTTTGTCTGAGGAGGATGCCTTTCTTGTTCATTTTTCAATTTTCCAATGTAATACTCCCTAGAGCATGGCTAAGGTGGCAGGCAGAGGCAGGTGCTCTGGATTCCCTCCTGGAATTAGGTGTGACCACCTATCAGCCCGTGTTTTTTTCTGTCTCAAGCCCAAACACACAAGCTCTGGTGATTTGCCAGCTCTCACATTAACAGTGCTGCTGCAGCCCCTGTCCCTGCACATGTCCCTGCTCCAGGGGCTCCCTTTGCCCACAGCCCCTTGAAGATTTTCTGCACCACGTGGCACTGAAAGCTTATATCCATGTTCAAATTCAAAGGCAGATAGTGCCAGAGGGGTGAGGAAATGTTCTCGTCTCCAAAAGGTGTGGAGTGTGTGACAGCTCTGTGCTGGCCATTGCCAGCCTGCCACAGGAACTAATCTCATTGTCTTCTGCAGAGCACGGGTTTTGCCACAGCACAGGAATTACCAGCTGTCTCCTGGCTGATGTAAAGCCCTGTGGAGTGGGTGCCATCTGCTGCTTGAGCAGAGATCTGATGGCTTGGGCATCGGTGAGGTCTGAGACATCCCTGCTGCAGCCGCAGGGAAGGGGAGACTTTCCAAATGTGAGGTGTGAGTGTTGCCTTTTTCCCAACCTGGAAATGAAACTCGGGATAATTTTAATAAGGAGGTAATAGAAAAGGGGATCTTTGAGAAGGCCTTCAGGGCCAGTTGTGGAAAGATGTCCACAAAAGCACCCTCACCAGGGGTGAGTACATTTTTATAGGTTTTAGGAAAATATAATAATTTATAAAAAACACCAATTAGGAGAACAGGTGATGATGCAGTTCCCCCCCATGTCAAGCCCTTTCTTGTCGCTGTGGGTCACTCACAAGGACACACATGACACGTTTTCAAGAGAAGGCTGAAAAAGTTTATTNCTCCCCGGAAGAACCAAGACAGCACTGGAGCCTTGTACCTCCCCGGGCTTGGAGCTCTGGAAATTTTTTGTCTTTATTCCTAGGAAAGGCCATGGAAAAGTACTGGGGAAAGTAGCTACTAATACAATAGGCTACAGAGCTACACATACATGTGTGAAGAATGCAGGGAATGTAGGGAAAAGGCAAGACCCAAATGGCATCATGAGGACCTGCGGGGCAGGTGCTTGAAGGGGACTTGGCATAGCAGAGTGGTTTTACTGAAGGCCATGAAGTCTGTGCTCTCTGGTCCTGCTCCATCCCGTTTTCCATGCCTCTCTTTTGATCCTAAGCCGCACAGAATTAATTTTCAGGCGGATTCAGTTGGATTGTGGATATGGGCTTATGCCCCCAGTTCTGCAAGGGAGGCCTACTTCTCCTCCTTTCTTTATGGGTATAAGGACAGGGAGCACAGAAGATTCCCTCTGGCTCATTTTTTTGTTTGTTTGTTTTGTTTTTATTTTTGTTTTGCTTTTTTGGACAACTCTCTCCCTCAAGTTCATAAAAGAATTGTTTTCTACTTCTCTCCCCACTGTCCCTGCTGAGGTGTGTGGTCACTGGAGATGAGGCAGGTGATTTCTTGGCTTTTAGCTGTTTCTTTAAAGGCATTTAAATGTCTTTTTTCTTTTTGTCAAGACTTTTGAAAGTCTGTTCATTCAAAAAATTTGTTGAGCTATAGCTTGTTGTTGAGACTGCCCCAACCTTTGTCTGTTGTTTGCTATTCTATAATTGGCTTTGACACCTCAGGTTCAAATTTTTTCTGGTTAGGGGGAGTCTTAGATGAATATTTATGGACACTTTCACCAATTCCACTTTTATGAGAGATGAGCAAGGGAAAATTGCTTTGATCATCTTTAAAAAATCCCCCTAAAACAAAAAAATAGCATCTTTTAAATTATATTGCTCCCCGCTCAAAATTCGAAATAAGTAGAGGTGTCTTTTAATGCACCTTTGGAAACTGGCCTGTGCTTGATCAATGAAACAACATTGAAAAGACAGTAACAGAAGCCCCCAAACCTCTGCATGTTGAGGGCATGCCATAATCCATGTTTATTAATATCTTCAAGAAGGTGATGAGTAGTGCTGATGAGACAAGAGAGATGGGAATATAAGAAAGGAGCAGGCTAGAGAATAGAGGACAAAAAGAGGTCGATCATATAAAGAATCAACAGAGAAGAGCATGCATTTTTGTGTCTTTCTCAGAATATGTTTATTTTGAAGTGATTAGGTGAAGGCATCCTTAGTTTTGGGGTACAACCATTTTGAATTTTGGCTTTGCAGATAAGGTGTGTGCCTAGCCCAGAGCAGAAAAAGGCTTTGATCTGCCTGTAACTATTAGATCTGTGGTAAACAATCCAAGCTGACCTATTAATACATCATAAAAGTTACCCTGAAGGATTTTTTTTTTTTAATTATTTTTATGGAGGGTGTCATGCACTCTCACCTGTATTTTAAGGGTGGAAGGGAAGGCAAATCATTCTTTCCTTCACCGAATGCAGATGAGGCACCTCTGTGTACAACCTAAATATTTACCACTGGAGGCCTAAAACTCTACTTTCTAAGAACTTGAATATCATGAAAGATGGGTATTCAGACAGAGCAGCTTGTGTGTGATGTTGGGAAAGGTGTGGGACACTTGTTAAAGCAGGAGGGCAGCAGCTGGGTGATGTCAGTCTCCATTTCTGACTACCACTCATTATTTCATGAATCATGACCTCAATTCTGAAGAGAAGCCTCTACCAACCCTTGGGTACCAATTCCTCAGATTTTGGGGTCATTGTGGGCTGGTACAGCATGAAGAATTTGTTTCTTCTGCCTGAAGCTGACATAGAATTAAATGAGGAGATAATGAAACAGACCTATAATTGAGTTTTATGGTATCTGATTGAATTTAAGCACTGAAACCTTGCTGAATTGTTTTATCCCCTGTTGTTCTTAAGTGAAAGGAATAATGGTGCAAATGAACACCTAAAGTCTCTGTGGGGCAATTTTTCTGGCCCTCTATGGAAAAACAAGATGAAACCCACATGGAGTTGGACATTGGGTCGACTATGACAGCATTAATTTATTCACCCTGCTTTAGTTTGAATTGAGATGCAAAATGCTGACACAAAGAGCCCTTACTTTTGATTTCTGATGTGCCAAAAATTCCAGCTAATGCTATGGAAAGAGTAAAATTCAGAGGTTTGTGTGTGTGTGTGTGCATAAGTACACAATCTTTTTTAATTGATGTGTTCATAACAACTGATTCATCTTTATACTCATTTTTTTCTTTAGACAGAATGCAGTGTGTTGTAAAATCTGCAATTTGAGACATGCTGAATGCTGCCAGCTACTTCTTCTTGTGAAAGATAAATTTTGAAATAGATTTGTAACTCATTTATTTTTCAATTAGTAAGAAAAAAAAATATCTAAGCAATTACTTTTATTAACCTTTCAGTTTATTACATTTAGCCCCAAATCACAATTTTTTTTCTAATTATTTAATATAAAAGTTTTCCTGTCACATGTGTTCATAGGTCCAAGCTTTTTCTGGAGGTCATCTTCTCAATGAAATGTCTGAGCATCTTTTTTTCCATTGACCACCATGGTGGTGTTAATCCTTATTGTTTTTTATTAACTAGTTCATTAATTTAAAAAAAATCTTTAAAAATTTCATGCAGGGAAGAGTGTTTCTGAGGAGCTAAGAGAGGGTTTCAGTGAATGTGTAGTTTACATTAGAAACCCAAAAGTGTATGTGTACTAAGTAAGTTTAATTTTGTGATCACTGTGGTGAAGTAGCTGCTGGAAAGTTTTGTATGTCACATAAATAAATTTTATCCCTCAGTGAAATTTATTCAGTGATTACCCTTAGATATGACACTGCTCTTGCTAATTTTTGTAGAATTTTTTGAGGTGTCACATTTAAAGCTGCATCTCTCACTACCAGAGAAGACAAAAAGGTGGCAAACTTTCAAAATGGAAGATTTTAACAGTACTTTCCTCTTCACAGTAGTGAAAAACTACTCCTTCAGATATTAAGCCACATTTAATTTGCATTGGCAGAAGAACAGTAAAAAGCCTTGCATGACAAATGGGTATTTATAATCTGTGCCAGTTATCCTGGCATAACACACCCTGGTACCAGGGTATACTTCTCACCTTCTGTGCTTACTGATATGACCAAAATGTGTCCTAGGATTTTTATTTTATGACTTCTGCTATGCCATTTTTTCCCAAATATATTTGCTTCTTCAGCTTTATTCAGAATTGCTAACATTTATGAACACTGTGAGAATTATTAGTTAGAGTGTCCTTTCATGGAACTAAAAGCATCTCTATTTCAAAGGAGGTTGTACAGATATTGAACAGCTTCGGTATTTCAGCTTAATACAAGCACACAATCAGCTCTGTCCCTCTGTCTGAAGCAAAGCTGTAAAGTATGTGTATCCCTTTGCACATAAACAAATATATGTTGCGAGTTTTGCCCTTTTCTCCATGGATTTCCTATGTTTAAAAGATGATTTTCGTTCATAGAAGAATTCCAGTCTTGCAGAAGTCCCCTTTTGAGAGCTGGCAGCAAGAGCAAAGCGAGCTGCCACAACTGCTTTTGGATTAGTAGCCTTATTTTTAACATGGAATTTAATATCAGAACATGGAAATTCTGTCTGTATTTTTGTCATGATTGCATCCAAACTCACACTAAAATGGTGTCTTGCCTCCCTTTTCTATGACAAATAGTTTTGTGTCAGCGTATAACTCCTTTCTAATATTCTTTTCTAATATCACTCTGGTATCTTTCACTACAAATGGGATATTTTTGAAACAAACATAACCCAGTGTGATAATTTGGTGGTTTCTATAATTTTTAACCATTGACCAAACAGTGAAAATTAAATGAGCAATCTTTATCTGAGAATGATTATTTAAAGCAAAGCTATTAATAAAATCCTCTGACAGGTGGAGGCACTTAGTAATATCAATTAGTTCTCTCTTTAGATATGAAGTATTCATTTTATAAATTTATTTATTCTCTATATAAAGTTTGTTGCCTCTTGAAACATGGCTTGCTACTGGGAATACATCTTGCTATTCTTTAGGAGAATATTCTGTAGGTGATTTGGACAGGATTTCAACAGTTTGAGGGGAAAAAAGAACATGTGGTTATATTTTGCAAACATGAAGATGAGGCTGAGTGTTGGATTAAGAAAGAGATTAAGAGATGGCTTTGTGGAAATCTGCTGTTCAGGTACTGTGTTTGCTATGTGGAAATGAGAAGTTATCACAGGCATTGCTAGAAATGTATATTTCTTCTGTAATTCCTTATTTCTTAATCTATAATTCCTTATTAACGTTGACAGTGTTAATTTCTCTGTTAAAGAGAATTAACATTGTTAATCTCTGTTAAGTCTTTTGGGGACTTGGAAAAGATAATCTGTTTCAGGCTGGTATAGAACAGTCAGGAAAGGGCAGAAGCAGAATTTAATTGTAAGGACTTAATTCATCAATCAGGCTGCTCGACTGATGATCGACATGAAAATTGTAAAACAGAATAAATACAAATAGCTTTGAATCATATCAGCATGGGGATGTTAAAAAAAATCAAATGTTTTGGGGTTTTTTTTCCCCCAGGCATTTGAAAAAGTCACCATGCTCTCAGGGTACTGAAGTAGAGAAGGAAGATCTGATTTCATGTTCCTTTTGCTCTGTGATTGGGGTGCAAAGAGGGAGGCAAACACCTGCGTGCTCTCTGCAAAGCAGCAGTCAGGTAGTGCACCAGGTATTTTAAACAGCTCCAACAGGACTGGAATTGGGAAGCTGGAGTCTATTCAGCCTAAGGAAACCTCTCTCCTGCAGGGAAAGTAGGTATTTTGTCAGTCTGAGAAAATCCAAGGGGAAGTTTTGGAAAAATTCCACTTATATTTTATAAAACTAGTGTCAAATAATAGTAACTGGAATATGAGGCTATTACTCTGATCTGCTTCTAATAAATGCTAAGTGGCAGAAACAATGGTGGTGGTTTTTTCCTTTACTACAGTTTTGTGATGGAGGATGTGCTGAGTTATTCCTTACTTTCTTATTTCCCCTGAAGATACAGTTATGCTCACCCAAATTCACTTCTAGTTAAATATAAACAGGTTAGACTATGCCTAATCTCTGACAAAATTGTGCTAATAAAGACTTTCTTTCAGACATGCCAACCTTTTATTTAATATGCTGTATATTTGTGTTCACCCTATAGTTTTAAGTTTTACTGGGCAACAATTGTTGTTTTCCAATGTGAGTGATTTTGCACCGTGTGGCTGAGTCAACTGAGTGGCTGGAGGGAGTTTGGAAAAGGGAATTATAGCCACTTCCAATTCAAGGGGAAAGCAATGACTGAACAGAGGAGAAAACAACAAAGAGAATTAATAAGGTCTTGGCAGAAAAGGGAAGAATTTCCACATCTGTTTGATCATCCCAGGATCTTTGAGAAGATGCACTCAGCTGAATTACATTTTTCAGGGTAACTTGTTTTGTGTAGGTGCATGGCTTCAAGTTTTTCTTGTGGTTTATGAGGAATCATGTCAAAGGGAGGTTTGTAAAACTGCCCATTTCTTTTATTTTTTTTTAATTTTATATTTATTATTTGTTGAAATTTGCTGTTGAAGTCCACACCTGTAAATATATTTCAGAGTGCAGTGGTGGGATCATGGCAAGATTATCAGCATAGACCTTGAGACCCTAACAAACTCAGAGGTGCTATTTACAAGTCCTGTCCTTGTGCTTGCTTTCCCTTTGCTTCTGAAAATACTCATTCATACTGGTCTGAGCGTGAACGGGGAGGAGAATTGTCTTGGAATTCCTCCTTAGGCAGTGTTATGGGGATAAAGGGTTCCTTTTATTCCTGCATCTGCGCAGCCTTGGTCCAGGTATGTTGTCAGGAAAAGTTAGTATTTCCCTGTGTACAACATTTCTGGAGCTGCACAGAACCCTCTGTGTTGCTGACTTGTTATTCAGCATCACACATGGATAATTACTATTCTTGTAAAATAAAAGCCAATAGTTTGACAGTGACTTCTGAAGAATGTTAGTTGGGTTAAGTCTTAAGTTACAGCAAGAGCTGGCTTCTGTTTTCCTTGCTATAACTCCTTTATTTCCCCTCATCCGCTGCAATATCCTGGTAAATGATGGAAAAGGTGTAGGGAATGGTGGTCAGTTTGTGTTCTTTTTCCTTCCCCTGCCAGGGGAGGCTGCTATGACAGGCAACAAAATTTCACTCTGGTGAAACCGTCGCCCACGTAGGAAGGAGTGAGCAGAGAAACATCATGTTTGAAATCCCTGGGTTTTGTGTGTTGTGCTTTGTGCTCTGTGAGTCTCCTGAATTAAAGCAGCTTTTGCAACAATGTCCTGACAGAGACCTCCTTAAAAACCCAGCTCCTGAGATGCTGTCAGTCCTGAGATGGCCATGATCTGGAGGGTGAAGGGTATGGGCTGAAAACATCCGTTCCTTGAGGGGCTACTTCAGGCACTGAGGAACAAGCTGGGGAGTGCTTGGCTGCTCTGGAAGGGAAAGAAATCCCACACCAAAAGGGAATTCCCAGAGTGTTCTGTGGCTGCTGCACCTCGCATGTGAGATGTCAGAGTTCCTGGGTGGCCTGATGCTCCCTGGCTGCCTTTAGCCTCACCAGCCCTGGAGCAGGTGGAAATTGGCCCAGTGTGCCTCTCCCTGATGTGCTGGCCTTCCTCCTGCATGACTAGCACTGCAGGGCACACCATGACTGAGCCATGCTGAGAATCAGACTCCTTACCCACAGCTACTCCTGCTCTCTCTGCATGAGGAGAAAGGGGGGTTGATTTCAAAGCTCTAAATGCTGTCGAGTTAAACTTAGGATTTAATTTTCCTGGAGTGAGTCTATGTAAAGAATAGACGACTCCTCTTCTGCTTTCGCCCTCCTACGTACGTATTTCAGTTGTGCTTTTTTTGTTTTAACACCTGGAAAATGGCTTGGTGGTTTTTTTTAATACCTGCTTCAGGTCAGGACGTTTGCTGATGGAGAGAAGCTTTCAGCCATATGTTAATTGTACATGCTGTCAGACTCAAGTGCAGAGGTGGGATTTAAAAGGAAATTTCAAAGCCCTGTTGTTCTTGCCTCTTACTGTGGTGTTTGTGTGGTTGGGCTCTTCAAAGGGATTTAGCAGTGATGTTGCAAAGGGGCTGTAGACACAGTTCCAAGGAGAAGCATTAAAATATTTGCCTTGGGGAGAAATGAAAATATCTGAATGTTTTCAAAGAGTAAGTAGTTCTTCCACGCCTGTGCAAATTGTAAATAACAGTTGCTGCAATCACTATTGTTTGAGTTGTGTTTTGCTCTGGGAATTTCCCACTTTCCACCTTTTACCTGAACAATATTTGAAGAGGTGTGCATACACAAATGATATAATTTTACTTCTCAACTTCAAAAAAGCCAGAAAACCTCCTCTCCCGAACCCCCATTCTCATTTCTATTTGAAAGAAAAGAATTCTCTCTCAGCTGTCAACTTGCATGGAGACTGAATCAGCTCAGGTCTTGGATGGTGATGTCTGAATTCTGAAGACTGGACTCACATGGTCCTTTGCCAGTGGACGCACCCAAGAAAGTGCAGGTGGAATTTCTGAGTTCTTATCTCAGCCTAGTGACATGTTTCCCACTTTCCCCCATGGCACAGGAATATATTTAAAAGCTGCACAGTTTTATAAGTGAGGATGTGATCAAAATGTCATCAATAGGTCTGGCTGCTATCCCCAGGCTGGCCTCTGATTTTGTATTCTCTTGGGCAAGGTATTTAACACATGGTTTCCTCACCCAAAATATTCAAGCAATACCTTTTGGGTACAAAATCGAGATCTTTAGGTGACAGGAGATGCTGAAGGGCAAAACCCATGGTCTACCATGGTGATTATTCTTCTCCTGAGAAGGTGCACTTTTCAGTTTTAACACTGCTTGGCGATGATTAATCGAGTTGTGTGGATTAAATTTTCAGTGAGAGTTATGAGATACTTTCCTAAAGAATAATGCATTTTAAATGTTACGTGAGATTTAAGAATTAAAATTTTATCTCATATTTCAAGGAATTTTAAATGACCTTCAGACTGAGCCAGCCAGTGGTTTGAATATGCTAATGAAATCACTTTGCTGGCAAGATGTTTTGTTTGGTGATGAAACACAAAACTGCTGACCGTGTTGAGCTGCTGCTGTTTGTCTGTCTAAGGCAGTAATATTCATCCATGCAGTGTGTGCAGGCAAAGTTCAGGGATGAATATAGATGATCAGGATTTTCTGGGAGCTCATATAATGGTGTCCTTTAGGTTTTGCTCTTTGTAACCAGCTGATGACCTTTATTTTACACTGATAATGAGAGAAAGCAGCGTTATTTTATCACTCGTCTTCATGAATACAGAAATAATTGAGTTCTCATCACTAATCATTTTAGCAAATCAGAAAGTCTCACTTAGCCCACATCATGTACTTTTACTGAGTAACATTTCTGAAGTATTGTGAAAATGTTTACTGCTTAATTCACTGCTCAGTGAAAATATCCAAGTCCAACTCCAATATTTTGAATGAATTCCAGTCTTTTTGGGGTTGTTTTGTGTTTGGTTTTTTTTCTACTTGATTGTTCATTTTCATTAGACTTAACCTAGAGGAATGTAAGGAAATTTCCAGGTTGAAGTATGAACATTACAATTGTCTTGGTAAAAAAGACCAAAATGTATCTGCACAGGTTGTGATCTAAAGTATTAAAGTTGGTTAAAAAAATAAAAATCCAGACCTCAGAAGACTTAATTGATTTTTTTAAAAATCCACAGATTTCATTTTTATCTTGTTCCTTTACTACTGTAAATCTTATTAAGTAACATTGTATAAATTATCACAAATCTGGATTAATTCCAAAAGAGTGGATACCAAAAGTTGCAGTTTGTCTGGAAAATTTTCCTCCCACGGTTTTTTCTGTTTGTACAATTTACCTCATACAGTGCTCACAATGCTGCAGATCAAAACACTTGGATATTTTTTCAAAAAATAACCTCTGGTAGTAAAAAAAACCAAACATATATAAAGCTCATGAAAGACACACAGAGCATTAGGAGAGAACTTTGATACATTTTTTGAAATTCTGAATTGCTTTTCATCAAAGCTGAAAGATTCCATTTAAATTTGTTGATTTGATTTTATGCCAAAACTGTTGAAACTGAAGATTTTTCTTTTAGCTTTGGAACAGTTTTAGACCTGAAAAGTATTCATCAGTTCTGCTGGTCAGATATCCAGATATAATTGGGGATATATCACACGGTTTCTCCTTCCTCTGACACATAACGAGGGAGGAGTGGGGAGTAGGGACAGGAGGCATGGAGCAAAAGGGAAGCAAATGAGCACTGCAGAGGCTGCTTTTTATTCCAGAGGAAGAAGAAGGGAGGGAAAAAAGAGCATCCTCATTATTCAGTGCATTTCCTGTGAATTTTACCACATCCTTGTCCCAAGCTTCCAATGAACCATGGGCAAAAGTATTAATCAGTCTCACTGAACCTTATTCCAGTTGCTGTTAATTATGTGCCCCTCACATTTCCCTGGAGAGGCTTGGGTGTGTGAAGCACATGCTCATCTCTGCCTGTCAATCATGGAAAGTCCCTGGCAGATTTTAGGCAGTGCCTGGGCTAGGAAATTTTCTTGGTTACTCCTTTTAATTAAGTTGATTTTTAAGAGCTGGAGATGGGGCTACACAAGTGGCACAGAGATGCTCATGAGGATTGTCCTGCTATAGCAGAAAATTTTCTGTGACCCACCAAGGGCTGGACCGACACTGAGCTCATGCAGTTCTTTTCCCCAGGAAAAAGCAGAAAGTGCAAGCTGTTCAAAGGTGTCACAGGCTGTAATGCCAAAGGCATCTTGCCGTGGTAAACAGCCATGGAAGAATGTTTTGAGCCTTTAAATGTGAAGCTTTCAGGATTTTTGACCTCTACACGGAAATTTCTGAAACCCTTTCAAAAGATGATAAGGGTGGTATTCAATGCCCTGTCTGGGAATGAAAAAGAAATTTTGCTTTCAGGGACATGTGAAGTAGAAGACATTTACAAGACAAGTATCTGGGGGGTTGTTCACTGTCCTTTTTTCCTTCAATTGCTTGATTATATAAGCCTAGTCTCCAAGAAAAAGCTGTGTTGAGTAGGTTTTTGCACTGTGGGCAGGGGACTAGCAGTACTGGTTTGTATTGCTGGTTAGATTCTGGCTTTTCTGACAGCAACTTTTCTTGCCAACTTAAGTAGTAAAAGGACAAATTCGTAGGAGATATGCAGTGATGGATGATGTGTTCTTAGGCTATGTGTAATGCTGATGAATTTCAGTATTAATGTGGTGGATATTCAAATGGCTGACCTGGGTGGTTCCAAGGCATTTCCTAGGGCCAGATTTGTCATCTCAGCAATCTGGTTTAGCAGCTTTACCCTGGCAAGCTATCTCCCTTAAATCCTATTAATTTCCTGTACTTTTTTGCCCTGCTGTACTTACACTCATTCCATTTTTCTCTTCCTTCCATCTTTGTCTTGTCTCAGGGGCATTTCTGCGGCATTTCAGGTGTGGAAATGGTCAATTCCCCTTATTCCCTCTTTTCCCCTCCCTCTTTTACTTTTTAAACAAACAAGACCTTTTGATCAACAGCACTTCAGGAAAAAATGTTCTGCTAGTGGAAGTATAAACTCAGAAGCAGGGGATGCATATTTTTCTCCATTTTATGTTATTTGAAGGGACCTTTAAAGTGCATGTGGAAGATTCAAAGGACCACTTGCACTGCATTCTGTGTATAGGAATATTTACCCAAACTTTCTGAAAGCAATGTTTGTCTTGTGCCTTGAAAAGCAAAACTGGGAAAGAATTAATGGTTTGGCTACTGCAGCATGATGAAAACTTCCTGGGGTTACAGACCTTCTTTCTGAAATGACAAATGAGAAATGGAAAGAAGTCATTCTGAGAAGAACAAAAGCACTCCCTGAGAAGTTTGGTTTCTAGAAATAGCATTATGTGCATTTAAATTCATCACTGGGTGTATAAATTTCTTTCTCTCTGTGGATAAGTTCTGATTTTCCAAAGGAAAAATGAGGGGAGAAGACTTTTGCTATTGAAGTTGTTACATCATTCTGAAAAAACTGAAATTGAGTCAATTGTAATACATGTAAGTTTTAAACCAGGATTTTAACAAATGTGAAACCATTGTCAGTAGTAATATTTTGTAAATGTTTTAAAGTTGTTGAGTGCAAGTTGCTTTTTTTTCCCACATACTTGACTAAACTCATTCCTGGTATAGGTCCCCTGTCTGGTCCCAGTCATAACTGTTTCCATTTATGATCCTACCCTGTTTTTCACTGGAATAAGGCTGGGATGAGCTTGGATCTCTTCCATGAAGTCTCAGGGTCTCTACCAGTGAATCATTTTGAGCACCACCAGTCGGATGGGGAGCATGAAGAAAAGCAGTGAAATTTGTGTCTGTTATTTCAAGCTGTAGCTCTTACCTATGAGTTTAACCACGTTTTATGATGGGAGCTGCTGCCCTGGCTCAGGTTGTAGTTTGAGAGCCGTGGGAACACCACCTTTCCCTGCAGATAACAGATCATGTCTGTGCTGCACGTTCAGGGGGCTCTGTTCTGCAGAGGTGATCTAAAGTTAAGGACAGGTGGCTCAGAGAAACAAGTAATCTTTCGTTCTTTTTGGTCTTTATCAAGTAGTCCCACTTGGTCTAAATCAGGCTTTAAGGCTTTTGTGTGCTCTAATGCAATTGCACATGTGTTTTACTCAGACTCCAGTGAGCCAGACTTTGGTAGCAAGACTGGATAAGCTTTCTATAGGTTTTTAAAAGCAAATTGCATTGTGCTGCTCCCTGGGAAAGTGTCTTCCTTTAAAATGTTTAATCTGCCTTCCTCCCCCTTTCAGTTTTGAATGAAACTATCTGTGGCATACACTGACAGTTTGTGAGTCAATTTGTGTCTTACCTAAGAAAGAAGATTTATTTTTTTCCCCATGCACGATGTTATGCACTTAGACATGTCTTTTTCATTCACAGTGTGGGAAGTAAAGCATGGATCTACGATATCCCTCTGCCTTGTGGGGATTTCAATAACATGAGCATGGTCATTCCAGTTCAAGGACTTTCTGGATTGGAAAAACAAGGGGAAGAATTGGGTAAACGTGCAGAAACATGCAGGTCTTTAGAGGAGCTTTTTATGCCACCCAGTGAAAAATAACCATGAAATTATGATAGAGTTAAAATGTGGGAATTTCAGTATTCTGTATAAAATGAAATGTGTCACAAATATTTACGCACAAGTACGTCTTACAGAAGTGTATAGGGTGACAGGATGCAAATTGCAGTATTATTGGGAAAAAAAAGAGTTGAAGATCACCCTCTCCATGTACAGTGAAGGCAAAAATAAAGCTCACTTCCCAAAGAACCACAGGTTCTCTGAGGAGCATTATTGGGATGGATAGACAGACAGACAGATACACACCCACACCCACTCCTCTCCAGAGTGTAAATGTATAAGTGAGTGATTGTTTCAATGGGATATATTTCAACTGCAGGACTGTCATAGTGATTAGGCTTGTACAGACTTTCATCTCTGCAAGCTCTTTATTTGAGCAAGCCTTATGGTTTTCAATTTATCTACAAAAGGGCCTGGAGACCTGGGAAAAGGAATGAATGAATGAATCAATGATGCTGCCCAGACTTGTACTGTGCCAGATTTTCTTTGTAATTTTGTCGTTCTTGGCAAAGGTGAGGCTGGAAATCAATGATGTCGACCAGCATGGAATCATCTCTTGGGAACAGAAGTGCTGTGCTCCTGT
The DNA here is from genome assembly GCA_013397295.1 of Polioptila caerulea. Classification (NCBI taxonomy): domain Eukaryota; kingdom Metazoa; phylum Chordata; class Aves; order Passeriformes; family Certhiidae; genus Polioptila; species Polioptila caerulea. The sequence goes on along the minus strand of VYXF01011497.1, from coordinate 41,663 downwards.
GGAGGGAAATGATGGCGTTTCTCTGCCTGTCTCATGGCCAGACCTGAGATCTTACAAAGAGATGCTGTTTCTGAGCTGAGAAAATCGCATGAAGGGATCTTTCTGCCACTAAAACAAACAGTTTAATGCTGTTTTTAAGACTCTCAATGGGTTTTTGATGGCTTGCTTCATTATTTTGGGATTCAATCAGAAGAGATTTATGGAGCAAAGATTCAGTCTACTGACATGGAATAAGGACTGGGATCAACCTAAGGAAAGACATTAAGGTAAGCTCAAAATTATCCAATAAACGACAGTGTAAAAAAAGGTTAAATCATTAAAATCTTCATTTTCTTCCATCCTCCTTATTGGAGTAGTAATTGCCCTCCAAAAGGCCAGTTTAACTGAGGATTCATCAGGAAGCAGATGGGATTCACTGTGACATTAACCAGCATCATACCACCATCCAAATGGAGAATGGGATCTGGGTTTCAGGGCAGAAAACTCCCACAGAACTTTTGAGAGCCGTACTCAGCGTAGGGAAGGAATGACCTCGTTCAGTCAGTGGCCCAAAATTCCTGCCAAAAGCCTTCAGCTGAACTCTGTGCTGTGAAGCAGAGTCTTAAAACTGACCAAGAAATGACAATATGTCAAGCCACAGGGTAACTTTGGGTCAGGCAATCTGCAGCCTTAGCATGGCATCCGTGGAGGGTGGTAACAAAGCTTTATGAGAGGTGCGAGTCGTGTTAGAAATGAGCTCTGATGAATGTGAAATTTTTCCAACATCTAGTATTGGTAACAACCTAGCTTTCCAGGATCCTCAAAAATTATGCAAAAAAAAAAACCCCTTTATTTGAAACTGAGTGCAACTAAAGAAACTTGGTCATAATCAAAATGAAAAATAGTGATGTTATTAGCAAGAAGTAGGTGATATAGCACAAACATGCAAAATTAGAATTTTTTTTTTTAATTGAGCACTATAAAACACAATAATGAATAGCCAGGGCATGAAAAAAACTCATTTGAGGTGATGTCTGGAGTGGTGTCACAGAACCCCTTTATGCTGCACTTTGAAGGAAGGTTCAGTGCCTTGTGACTCCTGGAACAAACAGCTTTCCCAGTCCCAATCAGTCCCAGCTTCTGTGGGTGAACAACATCCACGAACCCACAACCCCAGCCCCTCTTCTGAACTCCATAGGTCTGGAAAGCCTGAGCACCTGGGCAAAGCTGGGTAAGCTGCTCCTGACCTGGGGAAGAAATGGAAATCTGGAAGTGAGCTCCATCTTGTGCTTGGGGACAGGCCACAACTTCTTGGTGTCTAGACAAGAGTTTTACAGTGTATCTGTAAATTCTCTGTTTACTGAATCACTGTCTACAGTGATAACCTGTTGAGACTTGAGAAAAAAGAATTGTCAAAGACAGGGATGTAAAGTTATCCTTTTTCCCCCATGACTTCAAAACTCTGGTACGTGGAGGGGAGCCCCTGTTCATGCCCCTTGCTGAAAATAACTAAAATAATTTTTTAATACAAATCCACAGATATTACGATACATTAAGCAAAGCCCAAAATAATGCAGATGGGGGTTCACTTGCTGACAGTATCTTCCATAATATTTCAATAATTATTTTTCTTTTTTTTTTATATTTTGCAATCTGAAAGTGTAAGTAGTAGACAAGCACTTTCAAATCACACGTGCAGTTTGCCATATGCAGTAATTCTGAAATTTCTTAACAATCTTAGACACAGCTGTTTCCAAAACACACTTAAAGATAATATAAAGGATCTATATAATTCTGATCCTGCAGAATGGCTCAATGCAATACCACTTTTCTGCAGTAACACATGAAAAATGGTGCAATAACAAGTGTAATTGCCCCCATCTCGTGTATATGAAGTTGGCGTTGCCAAAATTCTAGTTCAGATATTTAACCCAGTCTGGAATATGAAACGCCCAAAAAATATTGTCATCTTCATGTAAATATGACCAAACATCTTTGGTAACAAAAACCAAACCAAGCCCACATTTATTGTGTCTACATAGAATATGTGACTATGGTGTACTGCAGAAGTTTTCATCATTTTTAGGGTAACCTATATGCTCTTTAATGCTCCAAAATTATTCCAGTCTCATGTCAAAAAATCATTTTTCTTCTTTGGGTAAGGATCCTGATTTTTCTTAGGATCTGCTGGAGAAGACTTTAGATGCTGCAGTAGTATAAATTAATAGGATGAACTGTGAATAAGTTTTAAGGGACACCATGGATTCTGTCAAGAGCTCCTGTTAGATGAAGATTTCTATAAACATTTAGCACATCATGCTTATGGAAAGCTTTCTGATCAAAAACTTCTTTCTGGCTATAGCTGCTTCATATTACACATCTCTGATTTATACTGGTATCGGTCAAGACAAATGATCACTGTGCAACTGCTGGGAATTAGGTTAATTCAGATTATTTAGCTATAGGTTCTTGACTACTGCAGACTTCTATTTGAGCTCTCAGACAGGTTGCCTTCCAGACAATTGCCTGGATGAGATTTTGGAGGCAGGTGTTAACTGTGGAAACTTACTTAGTATTAAACTCACTTGTCTGTTGCCACCGACTTTGGAGACGATACTTTTATTTTTTTTTTTCCGGTCATTGTCCTCCACAAAAGACCTAATTGAAAATATCTGTCGAATCATGTCTCTGGTTTCCCTCTTCTTCCCCTGCCCCCCCATTAATTGGACACACATTGTATTTGTGTGGGAAGGAAGGAGGCTCTGTAGCAGGGTAGCAATTGCTGGGAAAAGAACATTAAAATGGATAAAGGGATTTCCTAGCGGTATAAATACCTGCACACGACCTCCCTGTGCTCCAGAGCCCTCCTCTGTGCGTATATCCAGGTAAAATCGTGGAATAGAGTTTGAGGTGCCTTTAATCCTGCAGGATCTGTTCTGGGAGAACACAAGACAGGCGGCTCTCTTGCCTCTTGGAGGGTATGAGCTGCCAAGCATTTGCTTCCTCAGACACCTTTGTGCACTTGAATTCTGACTCTTCTCCCTCTCTGCCTCTGATAATGCATCACAGCGCTGCAGAGTGCCTGCAGGTCTCCAACCATGCCACCAATGTTGTGTCTACAGGTACCTTTTGAAAATACTCTTGCTCTCATTTATCATTTCTTGGGTGATACATGAGTTCCTCAAGTTCTCAGTATTTAAAGCGTTTAGTATCAGTGTTATGTACGATTGGAACTATGCCAAATTAGAAGCAATTTCACAAAACTCCGCATGTGAGTGAATCAGGAAAAGCACCAATGTTCATGTTTTAGCTAAATACATAATTTTCTCTGTTTGTTACAAGATCAGACTTAAATATGCTGCCAACTTAGAGCAGGTTCAAACACTGTCGTTGTTGGTATAACTACAGTCTTCAATGACAACTGCTAGGTAAATTAATTGAAACATTGTTTATTATGCAACCAAAATTTAAAATATTTCCTATTTAAGGTAATTTATAATATATTTAAAAGACCTCAAGTGTAAATATAGCTTGGGGGAGTTTTAAGCAAGGAAAAACATTGTTTTGCAAGGCATGTTGCAAACTGAATCAAGACTAAGGTTTAAGCGGGATGTTCTAAATGGGTAGTAGAAATCTTATCAGTATTTTTTAATCTTGTATGTTTGTGTATATAATGCAATGAGATGCATTTAAAAACTAGGTCTATTTAATCACTGAATACCTGAGCCAAAGAGTTTTCTTGCAGCATTAATACTGCGGTGCTGGGTTTCTGGAATACAGGAATTGTTGATACAAAACCTTCAGGAACAGAAAAAGAAATAGTTGATTTATTTGCAGTTGGAGTAACATTAGAATTTGATTTGGAGTCCTAAAAAGAAACCAGATTTTTCCTGAAAAGCATTGGTAATAAAACATTTTAATGAAAAAAGTAAGTAGTGAAAGCTGATTATTGGTAACAGAAAACAGGATCATCTTATACATCAAGAAAGAGGCTCAAAATATCCTAATACAGCTATGGGTTAGCAATAGTGGCAGGGAATAGGAGAATTTAAATTTTGTATGAGGTCAAATTTATGTATCTGTATCACGGCAGTATTTTCTAGATTTATCTGACTTGTAATGGAAATGACACTATGAGGGTTGGCCCAAAGCATCCCATCACCTGCTACAGATTTAGATTTTGGTATTTTGTATCTGCCAACTAAGAACAAATGCCACTGCAGTCAGTGGAAATTTTGATTGCAGGATCACATCCAGAAGATGATCTTGTGAAAAAATGACCCTGAGAAAGCAGAGACAGCGGGTGGTAACTGTAACGAGTCAAGATTTACAAATTTCATACATAGATTAAGGAATTGTCATAAAAAGTGCCACTCTGTTGAGTGCATCTGAGGAGAATTTGTGCACAGTATAATGGTGAAAGAATTTTGAATGATGTCTTATTTTAAATGTCAAAAGTTTTAAAAATAGATGTAACAATTCTTCCTCACAAGACAGGTGAAAATACTTCTGTTCAAATAATATGCCACATAATTCAGCTGATGTTCTGCAATATTCTCAACACTTTAACTGCTATTATTTCATTTAAACAGCATCATCCTCACTATTTAATTTTAAATCATTATAACAAGTCAAAAAATGTATTTTCATAAAATGTATTTTCATATTTGCATAAAAGTTATAGTATATGGATTATGAAATAGTGAAAAAATGCATCCAGTAAAGACTCAGATCTTAACAGAAAAGTTTAATTGCTTTACATGCATTACAGTTATTAACACAATCTTTGTTTTCACTGCATCTACGTTAATATAAGCATGTTTGTCTTAGTAAATTTTATATCTGTACAGGTGTATTTAAACAGGACACTTTAATGTTATGATTACCATTGTAAAACCCTAAGATTCTAATCCCTAATTAGACTGCTTAGAACAACAGGAATGTGTTCTTAAAAATGTGGTTTTACATATCTGAATGCTCATGACCATTAATTTTTAATATTCTGTTTTACTGCAGTTGTTAGAGGGAGCAGAGACCATTTTTATTCCTACTTATACGTGAGAAACAGCCATATCTCTGTATTGCATTCAGCAAAAAATGGTCTCATTCTTCAGGCATTGGCAATTACTGAGCACAGATCCAAAATACCCCTGAGATGAATCAACAGTGTGTTTGTTGGTGCTGGTGCTGGAAAATGTTTATTTAGGCCTGACTTTTAGAAGACTCCAGAATTTGCCATCTTATTTCTCTACCACCTTGCCAAACGCTTTTTGTTGCTTGGCACTCAAGAAATTGTGATTTTTGGGCACATCGAAGCAAACGTCCCAAACTGCTGCCTTTGGAAACCCAGGCCTTAATTCACTGCAGGTTTTGCTCGACAGTGAGGCATTTCCCTTAGGCCATGGAATTAGTTTTTGGGTCAGAGTGAATGAATCAGAGTGTGGAAATTGTGTGAGGAGAGGAACAGGTCTCCTGCTTAAGAGTGTGATGCTTCCCCTGCTCAGCAGTTTGTGCAGATAGATTATACTAGATTATACTAAAAGCATAGCTAGATTTTACATAGATTATACATAGGTTGTACTAAAAGCAGCTCATCAAGAGACAGCATGACAATTCCTAGTGCTGCCCCAGAGGATATCCCGCTATTTCCACTATCCCTGACAGCTCCCTGTTAACCTGATGGTTGAGACCCTGTGTTAAATGCTTGTAGAAGAAGCTACAACTGCACAGGAGGCACTGCCTGCCTCAAACTTCAAGGCTGTGTCTTGAATCTTGAATTCTTATGAGTCCCATCTGTTTTCTCTTTGCTCCCAACTCGTGTGTGTTCGTGCGTTGGCTTTGCCGGGATGCCCTTGGCCAGGCCTTCACTACTCCGTGCCCTCCTGTCACTATGGGAATCAACCTTCCACCTATGGGGTGATGGCAGGTAAGAGGCCAACCCTCAGCTGGGTGAGCTGCCAGCATGTGGATTTTAACCAGTTTTCCTTCAGAGGGACCGACCTGAGACAAGCGTTTCAAGAAGATGGGATTTGGATTAAGGCATAAGAAAAAGGGTTGGGAAATTAGGGACCAGTGCCCAGAGTTTCCCAAACCTCTGCATCTCTCGTGAAATCACTCTGTGTCTTATGTCTCCCTACAAGGCTGGGAAAGTCCTGTTCTTTTTGCTCACCTCTGGACCACTTCTTCTGGTGATGATCACTTTTTCAGGGACCAAGAGTGACATACCCAACACACCTGTGCTGATGGAGTCCTGGCTCAAGCTACAAAATAAAGTGATGACGTAGTGAAGGGATGGCTGAATTCAGCAGGCAGATCAGCCATGTGATCATGAATTTTTACACTCATGAATGCATGCTAACATCCTGCTCATTCTTACCAGGCTCAGTAAGAATGAGGTACTTTTATTCTATGCAAATTTAAGTCAAAGAGATAAGGACATGAACCAAATTTACATAACTCCCACAAAGTAACTGGGACTTGGAAATAATCCAAACTCACACTCAGAATTTTCTTTCATTTAAGAATCAAGGAAATACTAGAGTAAATCAGCATAGGCTAATATACTGCATGGGGACAGAGTGTAGACTTCCTTCATGGTGTGCAAATTTCCTAATGCTCCCATTTCATCGTGAATTTTTGTGTCTTTTGCAAACATTCCTGGCATTTTCCAGGTCCCTGGTGAAAGTTAAGGAGTAATAATAAATTACATTGCTCAGAAATTAATTTTCTTTAATTCCAAAATAAATACACTTTTATTCTTCTCCTTTCTTTCCTTATTTTCATCTTCTTTTCTTTATTTTCTTAGGCATCAAGCCTGCAACTCCAGAGATGCTCTCAGCAAGTCTCTCCCAAACTCGCATCTTACAGACATGCAGCATGCCCCACCCCAACGTGGTAAATGGTGTCAGCACCTTGCAAAGCAAGTCCCTCTCTTTTAAAGTATTTTTCATTATTTTTTGCGATTTTTTTTTTTTGTCTTAGTGTATAAAATAATTCTATGGGGTTAGAACCTCCAACACTGACGGGAGTAATTTGGGCAGTGAAGAAAAACCTAACCCTAATAAATGGAGGAAGCAGTGGGAGGTTAATGAAGTTCTGAGTTCTTCTACACAGGTTTGTGTTGTTAAGAAACTTGGGAAGGATGACCTGAGAACTTGGAATTTACTGGCTGCTCCAGATACACTGAGGAGTGTTAATATTTCTCCAATAATTCCCCCCATGCCTCCATCAGGTCAGAGACAATACCCAGGGAAAAACCAGCCTTCACTCTTAACTGAATCTCCTTGTTAAGTCTGACATTTGTGAAAAAGAAGTTAGGGAAAGATAGTTCTGTTTTATCCTTGAATAATTTCTTTTTTGAAGGATCATTCAGAATGAGTGTGTTTTTTGTTTTCTTTTTTTTTTGCTTTGAGCTCTTACCTGTGAACTTTCCTCAAAGAAATTTCATGCTGCAGCTAAGCCAAGACAGTATCTTGTCTGAGCATCAAATGGCATCTGCATGGAAATATTCTCTGTACCAGAAAATAGGGACTGGCAAATTTTAAGTGACTCAAAATGACACAGATCCATTGATGTTGTTGTGCCACTTAATTCCAACTTAGAGCATGGATTTTCATTTGTGTAAGTTTAGGCCATTTCCCTCTTATTTAAGTGCTGCACAGTTTGCTAAGTCACAGGATGGCTGTGGCTGGTGAAAGGGGCTGTTGGCAGGTTTCCATGTGCTGGGACGAGAAGGAGAAGTAAATCCTAGGAAACTCTGACTCCTGTGTTCTCTCATGTACGTGATATCGTTAATATCCTATTATTTTATTAGACCTGGATTCCGTGGGGAGGTTTTTGCTGTGCAGCAGCAGAGAGCCCCTGCAGTGAGCTCTGTCTCTGGCCTTGCCCAGGTGGCCTGACCCCTTGCCTGTACAAATTCCCGGAGCACGCGCTGGGTGCCAGCTCCTGTGCCCTGGGCCACGGCTTCGCTCCCGTGCCCCAGCCCCTCCTCACGGACGACGCCGCCGGCGCCGACTTCAAGCAGGAGTTCCGCAGGAAAGGCAAGGCTGTGGAGGAGCCCGTGGACATGGACTCCCCCGAAATCAGGGAACTGGAGAAATTTGCCAACGAGTTCAAGCTGCGCAGAATCAAGCTGGGTATGTGCTTTGTGTCCACCAACAAAAGGCTGAAAGATTCCCGTGCAAGCCCAATTACCTCTGGGTGTTTTATGGTCTGGCCTCTGCCTGATCATAACTCTAATCCTGCCTGGCCCGGCACAACTTTCTCCATTCCTAGAAGGCTTGCATGGAATTAATGAACCTCAGCTTTTAGCTTGCAGAAAGGGATTTGAAACTTTCCTGTCCGTAAATTATTTGTGTTAAATGCAGAGAAATTGTTTTCTGTTCAATAAATTACATTCAGTGTTGGATGCAAAGTTTTGCACAGCTCCAAATTATCTGCAATTAAGGACAGAACGTGCTCTAACCTCTCACTCCCCTCCTCTTCCCCACAGAGTGTTTCATCTGATGGTGGGCTGTCATTTCAGTATTCACTGAGGGACATCCATGGGAAGTCCTTCACACCAGTAGGAAGCTTCTCTCCCTGGTTTATTTTTTTGTGCCATGGCACAGTTGGGAAGTTATTGATATCTTTGTTGCTGTAGATAACTGCTGAGGACAAAGGTGGGCTGAGCCCTGTCATTCTTGGCATTCTTATAACATTGCAATAGAATTATAGAGAATCCTCTTTATAAATTAAAAAAAAATAAATTATAAGGTTATTTGGGGTATGTGCGCACTATCTCAACAGCTCAAAAGCCAGTATGTTCTATTTGGAGTCTAAACTGAAATAAAAGAAATTAAAGTTTAAAAAATATTTGCAAACTGGCCAATTTTCCTGTATATCCTGTATTTGATGCCAGCCACAGCGATGGAAAGTGTTTACCAGGCCACACATAGCTAATCACTGCATTTTCATCCTGAATTTTTGAGGGAACAAAACTTCCTTTGGTGCAAGCAAGTGACATGGAGCCTGTAGAATGGGAGAAATGCAATATGCACAGGAAAAATAATCTGAGTTTGAGCTTTACAAGACAAAACAAAATTGTGATTCTGAGAGACACAGGGTTAGTGCAGTCAAAAAGGAGGTTAAAAGATGCCTCATGGGACATTGAGTGCCTAAAGAGATCCTGCCTTGTCCTGGCACCAAAGCAGAAAAGGAGGATGATGATCCAGTCCCGCAGCCACGGCAGATCCACATTCAGAGAAATGAACAGGAAGCTGTTGATGCCAAGTCAGAGTCTGCCTGGGAGCTGCAGCATTTCTCTGATGACTTCAGCTTAGTTGTTGCCACAACTAACACACCAGCAGTGCCTCTAGGGATTAGCTTATTGCTCTTGCACTATCTACAGAAAGACATGGGGTCTCTGGATCCTTCTCAAATCCCTAATCCCGGGGTGTAAAACTCCTCTAAATCAGTGTCACACTCCACAGAAACCACCAGGAGACTGAACACGGCTCTGAGCTGAGCTCAGCTGGCCACAGAGAGCTCTGCAGGAACCTCGGCCTGAAGGCGCTGCAGCCTCTCAAGGAAAGGAACCCTCCTAGAAAGCTTCAAAGTTGCTTTTTCCTCTTTGTTTCTGGCAGGTTACACACAAACCAACGTTGGAGAGGCGCTGGCTGCTGTGCACGGCTCTGAGTTCAGCCAGACGACGATTTGCCGCTTTGAGAACTTGCAGCTGAGCTTCAAGAACGCCTGCAAACTGAAATCCATCCTGTGCAAGTGGCTGGAGGAAGCAGAACAAGTGGGAGGTAGAGAGCTGAAATCCTCTAAATATTGATTTGCACTTCCAGCAGAATCCCATATAAATATTTCAGGGCTATTATATGTCTTCCACAGACTAAAGGTTTTGTTTTACCAGATTTAAATGCTGTGGTGCTTGTATTAAAGTATAGTTATCTTTTATTGGATGAGCATGGAGGGGAAAACTGAAATGCATGGAGTGTACAGAATAGCAGAAACATCTCCTGGGCTGCTGGAAGAAATTTCTTCCAGTCCCATCCCAGCAAATCAGTTCCAGTCCTGTAGAGAGCCAGAGTAGGATCTGCAGGACAGCCCATTTAGCAGTGTGCAGGGATTTTTTATTAGCAAAGGACTTTTGCTTCTAACCATTTCTGCCTATAGCCATCTATAGTTGGAGGTAAAACAATGACCACCCACCCTAACAATGGAAAGATCCTGTATGTGATGCTCCTCTTATTCAGCAGCATTTTCTCTCTGTTTTCTTCTTCCTTCAACAACAGTGACTATTTTTCTGGAAATGATTGTTCTTGTTTTCCAGTCCCTGTGGAATGTAACTACCAGCTTTTGTTGTTTGGCTTCTTCTTCTTTTTTTTAATACAGCTTTGTACAATGAAAAAGTTGGAGTGAATGAACGGAAGAGGAAGCGCAGAACCACCATAAGGTAATAAATATTTAGGTCTTTAAAGGTTAGAAACAGTTTTGGCAAAGATGCTTCTTTTCCTTCTGTCAAAATTGAAGTGCTGTTTTTTATTAATGAATATCTACATCTTGAGCTTCTAAAAGTTTCAATATTTGGAAACATTCTGGTGAAAAAAGACCAGTATAACCCTCCAAACCCCTAATTCAGTCCAAAGATACTACTTTTCTCCCAATTAAAGACTTTTTTCCAACTACACACTTTCACATGAAAATATTTTTTATTCTAATTCAGTGAAAATTTATTCTATCTATATCGTGAGTAAGGTATTAGAGCACCTTTATTTTCATTTTGAGAGTTTCTACAGTACATGAAAATAAATTGCATTTTTTTTGTGTGTGTAATAAATAAACATATAGATTTTGACACAGTAAAAAACCCATATAAATTTGCCAGAGAATTGAGGTCTGGGAAGTTTGAGGGAAAGCTTTTGTATGTCCTGTTGCATCCATCAAAGAACTCTTTGAAGTTCTAAAGAAACACTAATTAATCAGAGGGAAAAAACCAGAGTTGTTCTGGGAACTTCCTTTTCCAGTTTCTCACAACTCTGGTGGCCAAAATCTCCCACCTCTTGAGTCCCAGCTCTGTATGGACATTGAGTAGGCTTGCGAAGCATATTATAAAAAAAATGACCAAAAAAGCAAAATGAGAGCGTGGAGTAATTCCTTCTCCTTTAGATATCCCAGATTCTAATTAAAGGTTCCTCTGACGGGATGCTTCTCAATTAGGAGTGAATTTGGGATGGAAAGTGCTTCACAGCTCATCTCAGCACCTCAGAAGAGATGAAGCTTTACCCTTGAGAGGCCACTTTTTCCTCCCAGCTTCTCTACAGGCCAGTGAGGACTCAGGTGGGGGTTCCAGGACCTTTCCCATTTCTTGGAGCATGGCCAGCAGGAGAGCTGGGAGCTGAGAGCACCTCTGTGCCCCTGGCTGGAGGAAGCCACTAGAATTTGTTCCTCCAGCACTGTGGGCTTTGGTTTTTAATGCCTATTGATAAAATCAGCTTATTTTAAGCATTTTTACATCTAACCCTGCTGAAGAGGCCTTAACAAACAGGGCAGGTTATCAGGAGCACAGACAATTGAGGAGAAGTTCAGGACAAAATCCTGTGTAATGAGAAAATATTAATTGCTCCTTTGAAGGCACACAGAACCTCAGTTTAGGTACCTGAAACTAATCAGGGAAATGGGCTTTATCTGAACTCTGTAGCCTTACTCTCAGCCATTCTTAATGAATATTTGAAGACAAACTAATGGTGTAAGAAAAGTCCCGTGAACTAAATTAAGTTAGATCACAGCAAAAACTTCTAAATTTAAGTTTGTGGAAAGTATAATATATATCATACTTTGCTCAAAACCTAAGAAGTTGTTAGTCAAAAGTAATGATGTTTTTATACCTCTGCATGTGCAGAACACTGTGCTGTTAATTAGCCAGTTTTGTTAAACATTAGTAAATATTGAAAAACTGACCTGTAAATGAAAGACCAGCGGATGAAATAACTCGAACTCGAGCAGATACCGTATTTCTGTAGCAAATACCTGCACCTCCCTTCCAGAATAATGCACGAAGTGCCCTCTCGTGTCCAAAGAAATTACAGCTAATGCTGAAACTCCTGGGTGCCTCCTGGTGGCACACAAGCGTGTCACAGATGTGGTTTTTTTTTTGATATGTAACAGAAATTGGAAGCAAATTCTATCTGAAAATAAGAAAAAACACCAGTATTAAATTATTCTGTTTAGTGAACCACTCAGCTTTGATCGCTGCTGACTCTGAGGAACAGATGAGGGAGGACATTTGGAAAATGTGATAATGGCTAAAACAGCTGGCCATAACCTCTGTGATTGCTGGGAATACTCTAGTGCTGTCTCTATAATTAGTGAGATGCAAAACACACAGTGTTTGCCAAATCTAAATGATGGGGCTCTTCCTCTCTGTAAACCCAAATGATTTGATACAACCAGGTAACACCACTGATGTGCATTTGCTGGGGCAGAAGGGTGCTCAGGCTTGTTCCAGTTCCTTTGATCTCACTCATAACTAGTTAGTAGCTGTGTCTCCTAGATAGTATCAAGAAGCACAAATATTTTATAATTAACTCTGAAATTGCACTGAACTTGATGCTATTTTTGCCTTTTAATCACCCCATGCCAGAATTCTGTGTGATGCCTTTTTGCTCGTGTCAGCAGAGAAACATTCACTTCAGAATGTTTTTAGTGTTTTGGGTTTCCTTTACGTAGAGAAAGATGAAACAAACCAAGCCACTGCCTTCAGTGCTGTTACTTGATCTTTCTCTTGAACAAGTGGGGAAAGCCTGAATGTACAGAAAAGTTTTTAAAGGTGAAATTTTACCCCTGTATCCAGCATTGCTGCCAAAGAAGCCCTAGAGAGGCACTTTGGAGAACAAAGTAAGCCATCTTCTCAAGAAATTATGAGGATGGCTGAGGGGCTCAATCTCGAGAAAGAAGTCGTGAGAGTTTGGTTTTGCAACAGAAGACAAAGGGAAAAAAGAGTGAAGACCAGTTTACACCAGAATGCCTTCAGTTCCATTATCAAGGAGCACCATGAATGCCGGTGAAGCTTTTCCACGTACAGATGTGGAGTTCTGTTTTGCTTTCTGTAAATACTGTAAATACTGTGTTGTTAAAAAAAAAAAAAGAGAAATCAGTAAACCACTCGCTCCTCCTACAAGCTATCAGCTTCAGGTGTAGTGTTTGTGGAAGACCCAATTTTAATGTAAAAGGCTGGAAACTAAATCCTGCAGTGTTTGTTTAAAGAGTTGGAGGTCTCTGCAAGGAACCTGTCCCGCATTGTTCAACTAGGAACACTTCCCAGATTTCACAGGCAGCTGCAGCTTCCCTGTGCCGTGCCTTTCTTGCCTCTGTGGTGTGAGTTAATGCCTAAATGTACGTGTGTTGTGTGTTCAGGAAGGTTGCAAAGCTCGGTGCCAGGGGCTGTAGCATGGGAAGGATTTTGCTGTCATTAATTAGGGCACTGTGAGCTCCCTGGGACAGAGGTGTCACTCTGCTCCTCCTGGGTGCTCTGTCTCAGCCCAGAATTTGACTGCCTTGGACCTGGGTCAAGTAGAAGTGGCTTGGATAACGTTTGTTATCAAAGGGAATTCTTGCTGATTTGTTACGTGCTTCTAAGTTTGGTTTGGGTAGGCTCAGCTATAAAAACAGGAATACAGTTTATCTGACCTTAAGACTTTGTGGCCTGAGGGGAAGAAAAATAATGATCAGTGGTTTTATTACATTGGTCTTTCTCTGTGTTGTACTTCTGATTCAAACCATGTGTGGACATGCTTACACCAGAGATGGTGTGTTAAGTTAAAAAGTATATAAAAGAATTTACTGCACTGCACATTCCCCCTCTATTACACCCCACTAATTGAAAATAATCCCTTTTTTGTCATCCTCTAGCCTAGAGATAATTGAGGGGAAAAAATACCAGCGCCAGAGCTCCACCCATCAGGCAGGCACTGAGAAAACTGAGTTAATGACTGTAGTACTCACCAGGGATAGATTATGCAGCCATCTCATCAGCCCTGCTCATTGTTATGGGAATTAGCCCATTACCATATAAGTATTTTGACTGTTTTCCCAAGACTGAAATTAAGTGAGTACACGCAAGTAGTACTGGCCAGATACATTTTATTTTTCCATAAAACAAACCTGATGATTTAGAAAATGTCTATATAATAGGCCCACAGAAAGCCAAAGGAGTTTAATGTTCAAGACCACTTAGGAGCAGCATGTACAAGTGCTCACTCTCTAGTGTACATTAAATTATCTCTGATACTTATTACAGTGACCATAAGCATGTTCAGCAATGGAAATCAGGCTTCTGGATTTCTAAAAAAATACATTTTTATGGATGAATGCACCACTCTAAGCCCTTCACTGAGAAGAAAACTTCAATGTAATGACTCAAAGGGGAGAAAGTGTGGCTATGCACTCCCTGCAGGCTGCTCTCATCACTAGCATAGCTCACCCACTACAGCAGAGACCCAGGTACTTTTATCCACCACAGGTTATCAGCAGGTCATGAACTTTAGGAAAAAAGTTCAGCTGAGAGGATCAGCACACAGCAAAGGTGGTGGCATGCATTGATGTACCTTCCATGTGATGTGGTCAAATGTTATGTATGTTGAGATTACTATCTGATATATAAATATTTATATTCTAAATTATTTTCTTAAATATAAAAGGCTTCCTAGAAACGCCATCAGCCTGTACTTCCCAACCTCCTCATCCAATAAAGTATTCCTGTACTTTTGGCACTCCAGGCAATGGTTTGTAGCTCTGTTTTGGTAACACTTTGCACTTTTTAGCTGTGTGCCTTGCTGAAGTGTATTGTAGAATGCTCCAACAGTTTGTTCCAGAGCAGCCTCACTGTAACATGGTGGTCTCTTGCCCCTCAAGAAGTGAAAGCTAATTGCAGCAGCAGAGTAAAATAAAGTGTAAGGTGACAGATAACAAAATTGTCTAGCAAGGGAATGACAAAAGGCCAGCTGGGGGAAGCAGCCACCATTTAAACACACCTACCTGCTGCCACAGAAATACAAATTACAATTATTTAAAGACGAAAAGCTGTATGAAATCAGTTTCAACTGCTGCAGCTGGAGCCATCACTTACAGAAACCAGCAATTCTTGCTTTTTTATCTAGGAGCAACTTAATTACCATCAATTACTCTTGATTGGGGGGAGAAACAACCTGTATATAAGGCAGGATTTCCAAGGAGTAGCTCCATAAACCTGCAGTTTAGTTGGCCACTCAGTCAAGTTGGGCTGCTCTGTTTTNTTACTCTTGATTGGGGGGAGAAACAACCTGTATATAAGGCAGGATTTCCAAGGAGTAGCTCCATAAACCTGCAGGAGTTTAGTTGGCCACTCAGTCAAGTTGGGCTGCTCTGTTTTTCTTTGTGGGTTTTTTTCCTTGCTCTTCTTTTCCATGGTAACTTTAGGCAGGCTGTTAAAACCACACTAGAGGCCAAAACCAAGTGTGAACACAATGTTTAAATCTGAGGTTCAGCTGTCTCTGAAGAACTGTGATGTGCTGTGCCCTCATGTGAGGGACACAACCAGCCAAACCCAGGCCAAGCTGCTGATCAAAGGTAAGGTGAACAACTTCAAGCTACTCTCTGCTAGAATTTTTGTGCATTGATTGCTATAGAGTCTGCTCAATCATGAACTGTACCAAAAACCTGATGGAGGCAGGCTGTTCACCTTCCTGCCTAATATAACAACTAGGAGTAAATAGGGGAAGATGGAAAGAAGCTTAAACCAAACAAACAAAAAAAAAAGGTGGCATTTTTAACGTGCCTGGGGGAAAAAAACATCTGTGGAATAAAACATGTGGGTGCCAGAAGTTCATTTGTATGGATGAGTTCTCAGATGAGAAAGCCACTTAAAGCTGGTGCCTGTAGAACTTGCATATGGCTCTGGATGCACTCTGTATTTAAAATAGAGATTGGAAGAGTATTAGGGGAGGAGGCATCATCTGTGTTCATTGTGTTCTCCCTGCTGCCCTGGGAATTGCTCCTGGGCACTTGAGCAGCAGGACTCTGGGTAGAGCCATTCATAGGTGTGTGCACAACTGTGTCATTGCTCCCAGATGCAGATCCAGTTCCCATTCAGGTGTTAGCAAGGATAAAGGAGGGTAAGGATTGAGTGGTTTCCTTGGGATTTTTTAAAATCACTCAAAGTGATTTAAAAGGAATTTGTATCTAAGTAGGGGGTGCAATTTTTTAATTGACTGATCCTACATACCGACCATAATTGCAGACACATAACAAGCCTGTAAACCTGCAGCACTCCTCTCTCTGCCACCCAAAGATTTTTACACAGGTTAGAGCTGCAGGATTGAAAAGGTAACTTGTAACAAACCACGGGATTGATACTGACACCAGCCCAAGTAGAGCAGCCCTAAAGGCTCCCAAAAAGCAATACCTTTCTTCCTGCTCCTCAAAGACCCAGAGGAAAAACCTCATTATGGAATTACACCCAATTTTGACAGTTATTAAAAGGATCACCTGCACATTTCATTCAGAAAGGACACAAACATTGGTGTTCACTCAAACTACTACCAACCCCTAACATTTTACCCTGTGTTCACGTTATGATTCCAAAACCACAGAGCAGTACTTGGGCATGAGGTTCCAGACCAGGGAATGCAAACTTGAGCAAGTCTTTACTGAATATTGAGTCAAAGGCCCACAAGCAACTACAACAGATATTATGGTGCTTTATAGCTCAAGTCAAAGGAATATTTATCAGAGCTCACAAAGAAAGCCCAGTCAGAGACAGATGTGCAAGACTAACCCTACAGAGGACAAAGTCATTGTGGAATAAAAAGCCTTTTATTAGATTTTTACAAAATAACTTGTAAAAAAAAATCACCCCATAGTAGATATATGCAATATATTAACTTACACATTCCTACCCACTACCTGACAGATTCAGCTTGTCCATTATTTCTTTGAAAGTGAAAGAACACCTGCAATACCAGGCCTAAAACCTGAGGAAGGCCCTCCTATGCATTCTCTTTGCTGACTTCAGTCCTAAACAGTAGATGGTGCAACAACAGTAGATTCACTGAGGCTCCCTGCTACACTTTGCCTAGCAGCAAAGCCTCTTTATGAGGTTTGTTCACCCCCCCCAGTTTTCCTGGTTTTGCTTTTGGGGAGGTATTTTGCTTTTCTCTTCTTAAAGCCAAGATGATGTTTCTGTTCAGTGAGCAGCACCACTAAATCAACAGTGAGGGGTAAATATCCCCAGCAGAGTCAGGGCTGAGGAATATCACACCATCTAGGAAGTAATAACCGGGAACTGCACTCTCATTTTGTCTATTTCAAGTTTCAACAGTTCTTATTCCTTAGCACAATGCATATTCCACTTAAAGCTAGAATTGTGTTGATGCAGTTCAGAGACCATAGAAAAACCTCCACAGAACCAGAATGCTTTTATTATAGTGTTTAGACAAGTAGTTCTCATTTATGATCCAAAATTGTTCTCAAAACTAATATTTAGATTTAGTTTATCAACGTGATCAGTTGCATCTTAGCAAACAATACAATTATGCACAGTTATCTTCCATTAAGAAATACTGTAAAATATATACAAATGTTGCTTCAGGCAAATGTCCTTTCTGCAAGTGCACAAGTTGCATTTCTGAATGAGTGCATCTCTCCAGCACCGAGTCCCATCAAGTGTACACAGAGGTTCCACCAAAGCATTTTGTGAAACCATCTTAATTATTAAGTTTACTCACCTTTCAAAGACTCATTCTGAAAGAAAATCACAAAGGTACAAGATTTATATACATAAAGGCACAGCAATTCTGTTGAAACCAGCTATGTTACAGTACAATAGAGTTCAATCAGTGCCTTTCATGCAACAAAGTTCACTAACAAATGTAACTCCTCTTCCAGAAAAATTAACTGCACAAGGAGTGTATCCTTCTGGTAAGAAGAATAATAAGCTATTATTTCCTCAGCTCAAAAGGAATTTCAAAGAAATACATAAAATGCTTTTTTTTTTTTTTTCCTGCCTAAATTAGCTAGACTTTCAAAGCTATTTCTCATGGAAAAAATAGTTTCTAACTAAGAGCCAAGGTGAAGTTTTGTTTGTGCTAAGAGATGACAAACTGTTTCTATAATGACAGTTTTGTAAAAATGATAAATATTACATAGGTGCTGTCCTAGGAAGTGGCATGACCAGCCATAGAATAGCCAGTTCTAGAGATCGATCAGGAACTCAGATGGAAGAAAACTTTTACTCCAAAGGACAGATCTGGATCAGATGTAAGCAAATTTACTGTTAGAGCTACACCCCTGGTTGGTCTAGAGTCAAAAAGACTCCATGCAATGGACGAAAAAAAAAAAAAAATTACTTTTCTCTGCAAATTGATCTTCAAGTTGTCATTTCTGAGACTTCAGGGTTTTCCTAGAAATCAGTTGCATTGAAAGAGTATTTGCACTTGGTACATGTGTCTAGAGCTGAGCAGCCAGCAGGCAGACTCTGACTGGGGGAGTTAATCCACGCCCAGGGCTTTGAGCTGGCGCTCGATCTCCTCATCCGATATGGTGGCGGCCGTCGATGCCGACGCAGAAGGCAAACCTCTGGCAGCTGAGGGAGCTTTGGACATCTGGAAGGAGACACGAGTTTTTTCTTCAGTCAAAAAAACTGTTTATTCTGAAAGTCAGCTTGTCATGACCTGCTTTTATTCTAAGAACTGGAATGCAGGGGGAAAAGCAGATGTACTGTGCAGAAACAGCCATACCTTGTCAGAGATTTCAATCCCGATCTCATCGAGCACTTGATTAACAATATCTTGGCTTTCTTCCTCTTCATCAGAAGCATCAAAAATATCATCCAGAGTATCATTAACTTAGAAGAAAGAAAAAAAACAAAACAACCAGACTTCATTAAGCAAAATGGTGACTAACATGACCTAGCACCATCTTCCTACCCACCCAGAACACAACAGTGATGCTCCAGTGTAAGATACCAGCAGAAGGCACACCTGGGTGTTAGAGAGGCTTTCTTGGCTCTGCCTTGCAAAGCCTGTGAGCACAGCCAGGGCAACAACAGGGCAAGGCATGGCTGTTTTTATAAAAATGTTTAGCTCCACCAAAAGAGTTTCGCTGCTGTACATCCCCCCACACCCAATTTTAACAATCCTGCAAAACACTTATAGTTTCACAAAAATCCCCTTCCTCTCTTCTTCCTCTGAGTATGCTGCAAAGTTAACTGCTCAGATAACTTGTGTGCAGTTGAGGTGTTTTTATCTTGGTCAACAGCACTGGTTTGAGTCCATGCTACTTAATATGACCAACAAAGGCATGGGGAGAAGACTGTGAGCAATAACAGGAATTAGCTGACAGTGAACACATGCACTCAGGAGCAAGAAACTTGCTGCCTCCCCAAAAAGTTGTTTGTGGCTTAATTTAAGAAAAAGGAGATAGAACCATATCATACCACCAAGTGCAGAAAGCTGAGATTATCAGTATCTAAATTAAGGCAATTTTTCAAGTCCCCCTACCAGTTATGCCATCAAGGCCTTGAATGGGGCTCAAACCTTCTTCCCCCCCACCAATGTTCCTTCTGAAAATATGATGGATGTTTTGCAGGGGATGGGAAGGAATGGATTCTAGATTTTAATACCTAGAGCTTCTAAAAAGTCCAAGGCTCAGCTTTCCTGCTCAGACATACATTGTTTTGTTTGCTCTACGTTTTTGCTGTCAGTCTCATTAACTCTAGAAATAAACTTCAAGTAGTGTTTTTAGGCTGGTTCTCCCCTGCCAGGAGCAGACAGCTGTTCCCTGCAGTGCAGAACTTACTCATTTCTTCAGTCATTTCCATCTTCATGTTTTCCTTCTGGAAATTCTGCATAGTTTGTAGTGTCTTTTGTGGATCCATTTTCTTATTAACTGCTTGCATTGTCTATTAATATGGAAAAAACTCTTAAATCATACAACAAGACATTAGTAAATATCAGTGCATTCATTAAGAAAAATGCTTTAATCCAAATTTTACTTTCCTTGTCTCTTTATATCCTGTGAGAACTGTAGATAAGTGACAGATCAATAGTAAAGCCTGCATTTTGAAAGAAATATTGCTATCTAGTGTCCTAACAGACAGACTTTTAAATGTGTGCATCTTTCTTGCACCATGACCCTCCCCTGGCCTCGTATTAGGAAAAATCTGACTGATCTGAATGAAAAGAGTGGAGAACATTTCCTGACTTGAAGGCTACACACATTAAAGAAGTAAATGGCTTCAGGTCCTTATTCAGAAAGGACCATTTATTTGAACAGCCACTGGAGGACAGGCCTTAAATTGTTTCTTGATGTTACAATTTAATGGAAAAGCTACTTTTCTCTGGAAATAAAATACCCAAGTGTAGAACTACTTGTTTAGAGGTTAGATTCCTTTGTGGGCACTGCTAAGTGCCACTACTTCCCTCTTTCCTAAAAAGCAAGTTACTGTGGGATATCAGAATCTAAATATAGACTTGAACAATTCAAATGTAAAACTTAACTATCTTTGAGAAGATAAAAGACTTGGTTAATTAAAAGTGAGGGTATCAAGCCACTACAGGCTTCACATAAGGTCTTCTGCCTTCATGTCTGAATCTGTTCAAAGTGATAATGTATTATGATACTAATGTTACTTGAATTTCAAAGACTGTGCTCACAGTCACATGAGCATTTGAATTTAAGAAATTGTTCTGGACTTGGAAGGTGTTGGTATAAATGGATGCCAAAAGAATCTGCACTGATAAAGAGTTTATATATCTTCAGAAAATAAGGGCCAGATGCATGATTAAAATAACCAGGTAACTTAACTGGACTTGACTTTACTGTGTTCAAAATCAGCAATTTATATGCTAAGAAGTATACTGAAAGTACTTTGAAAGCTTTGCATTTGTATATTTGCCTTTCCTGTTAAGGCATCTGATCTCATATATTTTTCACTGATGGCTTTATGACATCAACAATTCTTTAAGCTTCCCGTGTTGATAAGGCAAAATATTCAGTTTAAAAGGGATCAAAAGAATTTAAGACCTTTCTCTCCAATAATGTTGCACAAATTGTACATACAAATACCTGCTGTGTTTCAAAAAAACCCATAATTTTTCTGAATGCTGGGTAGCTTCTTAAAAAATATTCTTGGATTTTTTTTTCCCTACTGACCTAATCTTCGTAACTACTGCAGTGACACTTTGGTTTTGAAAAAATTAATCCAAGATCTATCACAGATAAAAACAAGTCACCCATGTAATAATTAAAAAGCAAGACCAACTTGTTCACATGTTCACTGTTGTCAGAATACAGAGTAAGGTGTTGAACCTGATCAGTCACACAAGTTCAATTTGTAAATTTGCTGCAGAGCCACAGCTCTGTAGCACTGGCTGGCTGGAATCTGCCCTCATGCTGTGCCTAGAAGGCACCTCACCACCAAGCCTTTGTGGTAATGCCTTTCTGCACTGAGTTGCATTGCTGTATTAAACTGGATTTAACTTGGACTGGGATCAAAGCCCAGCTTGGTCTGCAGTGATGCATACTAATTCTGCTTCCTGCACCTTGAGCTGAACAATCCTCCTTGCCAAAAGCCAAATCCCTCTTTATCAATTTAGAGAAATAGAGGAAAGTTCACACCTAACTTGGAAAACTGAGATTTTTCACTCTTTTATGAGATGACATTTGGGAGAAAACTTAATGCAATACTCTTCCTGAGAGAGCACAGAGAGAACGACAGTGAACTCCAGATTAGATTTTTTTTTTAGGAACTTTAGATCCAAAGCAATAACCTACTTTTTTCAAAAGCCATAAAGCCATTGTGACACACTGCCTCGATTTCCAGATGAATCATGCCCTACTTTTTCCCAGCAAAAACTGCTTGTGACAATAAATACAGGCAAGGCACTGTAGCAGCAGGGTTTCGAGTTTTTTATGTACTAAAAGAGTTCATTCACTGGCATTAATTTATTTTTATCATGTAAACATTTGACAGATGTCTTAGCCCAAGAAAGTATGTAGGTGCTATGTGGATGGACTGACCAAACAAAATTGTAATAATACAAACCCAAATAATGCTTCCTTACTGGATCTTCACCACCCCAGCTCAGTGAGTTTTTAACCCTGCAATGACCCAAAATAACACAGTTTCTGCAAACATATGCTGCACTTGAGTATAAAAGAATATCTTGTAGTGCCTCACTTTTGCTGTGGCTGACATAGCTCCTGCCATCTTCATCTGGGAGTTCATGACCTTGGTTTGAGTGGACATGGAGGTGACTTTGGAGCTCACAGCATAGGTTCGATTCTTCTGCTTCCTCAGCTGCACCAGCTGCTTTGCCAGCACTTTGCAGGCCTCTTTGTTACCAGTCTTAGCCATTTTCTTGATTTCCAGTTCCTGTGAAAAAAGGTGTGGGATTAATTCCACAGAATTTCCAGTCACGCAAAGACTATAATTAAACCTTAACACTAATAATTAAACTCAAAACTCAACTATCCTCTTGACTCTTTAAAGACATTTAAAGTTATATAAATAGTTCCTTGCTTTTTTTAACAGGGCTGCTTGGCAGAATCAATGTCATGATGCTATGATCTAACCACAAGGATAAAACTCAATAAAACTGAATTATGGTGTGGTAGCACACAGTTCCCCCAAAGACTTCAATTTCTGCATGATATCACATTCACTTCTATGTGCACATTCAATTCCACATCTGGTTAGGCAGCCACACTTCAAAAAAAGTCCGAAAAACTGAAGGAATTATGATGTCCAGTCAACTACTGGTGTCATGACTCTAATCAATTTTGATTCCTTGCAGTCAAACAACAACACTCATGTGAGAAATAGAGAGTTCTTTTCAAAACTTTTTCAGCCTCAAGAGAACCTCACAGCCTTCTTGGGGAAGAAGTAGATAAAGCTAGATGACCAATAATTATAGCCTCTCCACCCTTATAATTTAGCTGGACTTAAATCATAATAAAAATCGCATAATGTCATAATAAAAAAGCATCTGCTTATGCTGTGAGAAAGACACTTCTGTGTCTTAGAAAACCAAACCCCAATCTGTCAATTCAAAGAGAATTAACAATCTGTTTAGCCCAGAGGTACCAGGAAAAAGCCTGGCACAAATAATCTTGTCAGCTGGGATTCTTCAAAGTGTGCCTTCTGATTTGTGACATGGTAATGTAAACTTTGCAACTACTGTTTCCTTCCTGGCCTTTTTAAGGAGGTCTTGCCACAGTGGCTCAGTTTTCTGTAGATCTCCGTTTGTCCATTTGGATTTTCACCATTAAGTAAAAGCAGCTCTTAAAGACCAGCTTTCTCCTGGATTTTTCAGGAGAATATGCCTGCTACAGGTATGCAGCTGCTTCACTTTATGTGGAACTGCACTCACAGGAAGCTATGAAAAGAGAAATTCTACTCACCAGGACATGCAGAACAGTCACCTTTAAAGGCAGGTGGCCCACTGCATTACCCTGACTACCAGAAAAGTTCATAATTAAGTTTATCCCAGAGATGGCTCTGGCACAAAATTTCCCTCTGCAGATTCCTAATCTCTAAAGGGTGTGCCATACACACTATTTTTAATCCAGGAAGGTACAGAGTGGCAGCGAAGCAGCATGAGACTGTTCAAATGTTAGAGGCCTGAAATAGCAGTAAAGCTGTGCTCTTTGAAAGTAGCTCACAGAAGCCACAAAAATTCCTATAACATCACCAGAATATTACTTCCTTTTTCTTTGTATCTAAAGTATTGTGAAGGTTGGAGGGATTAGTCTGCACCTCATAGTTTTAACAGCAAACATTTGAAAACAAGGATTTTTCTCAGTAAGTTGAAAGACCTACATAGCATTTTTAACCTTATTTTTTCAAAACAAAATACAAACAATTGCTAAATCACTGCAAATAATACACTTGCAGAAATCAAAACCTACATACAAATGATTTTGCTCTTAATTAAAAAGAATTTGGGTAAATTTGGGGTACTTTATCTGCTTTTGAGAGGTCTGGGGCAAGCTTGCTGAAGTCAGTTATGTTCTTCTGGAAAAATCAAAATTCACACAGTTATATCAGGTTACTGAACTGAAACAGAACTGTCTGCATACATTAAGGTATTTTTATCCATAGAATTAATATAACAGTATAACTGGGTTTTCTCAAAGTAGTACCTTAAAATTAAAGGGAAAAAAAGGTCTTTCTAGAGAAAGCACATAATGAAATGTTTTGAGATTGACTGATAAGCCCCTGATCCTTCTTCACCTGATCTGACACTGAAAATTAATATTTATTGTCCAATGCTCCTCTCATTCCAGCTGCAAATTTTAACTTTTTCAAAGACATATTTCACTGCTCCTTTCTCCTCCTCAGAAACCCAACAGTTCTGAAACCACTCAGTGTGGTAATTAATCAACACTTCAGCCTGAATATTCACTAAAATCAAGGTTATTTCCATATTTGGAATATTTCATACTGGAAAAATGCCTTATTTATGAGCGACCTACTGCATCTCACAGGTCCAAGGCTTTCAGAAGCAGTTTCTCTGATCTTTCAGTTTATTATTCCCAGCTCTTGGTATTCATGCAACCTGCTGCCACGAACCACCACGTCAATAGCTGCTGGAACGGGCTGGATTCGCACAGCTTTTCCCACAGTCTGAGCATTCTTCATGCATCAACCCCCACCATCTGGCACATCCATTTCTCCTCTTATGGTGCCTCACAGGTGCAGCATTCAGCCACTGAGTACTTGAAAGCTCACACACAGTAAGTTCTGAATACATCTTAATCAAGGCAAACAGTCCTACTATTATTAGCTAATTTTAGGGAAGTTCTGCCTGAATGAAAATAACAACTCTATGGGGTGCTTGTGATATCCTGTGGTTTTTCAAGTACTTTCTTTCTCTCACTGGACAGTCATGGTAACATGACTTCTTTTAATTTTTCCACCACAAGACCACTGATTTACAAACCTTTTAGGAAAAAAAACCTTCTGAAGCACAGAGAATGCTGGGAATTGTAGGGAAAACCCAATGTGGTTATTTTATCAAAATACATTGTTTCAGGATTTTCCTGTCAAAGGCTGAGAAACGCTTTTAGACAACAAATATTTTCCAACACAATTCTAATAACTGAGAAATGAAAAGGGGAAGACAACCATTTTTAGTACTCCATTATTATGCATTGATTTGTATCTTTAAAACCTTCCAAGTTTTTTATCACGTGTGTGTGTTTTAAAGAGCAAAATAAAGTTAGTTCCCTGTCATACTTACCAGTTGTTTTTCTTGTTTTTCAAGAGCTGCTCTATCTCTGCTTATAGCCCTCTGTGTACCTCTTAACTCTCGATTCTGCTCCTTTATTATATCTGGAAAGAAAATATTGATAGCTGGGCAAAGTTTTTCAATACTCCACAGACATCTGCTAAGCACCCTGCAGACATGCAGCACGTTTGACACCTCCCTTTCTTCAGAGTGAAGTGTCAGCGTTTCAGACACAGAAAATATTAGCAAAATACAATTTGGTGTATACAACATCATTGTGCCAGCAGTACAGTGGGCTATATCCTGTGAAAAACGAAAAAGCTGTTTTAGCTAGGATGCTGTTTTGCACCATAACCATAGCAAGGGCCTTAACCCCACAGTAACACATCTGCACACACACTTTCCTGCAAGCCCAGCACCAACTCAGCAACATCAGGGTCACTGCTTTCCCCCAGCCAGGCCTAACTGCAACAGGTAGGGCAGCTGAAGGAGCCTTGATTTATGAGATCTCAGAGCAGGTGAAGAGTTCCCAGCTCCAAAAAACAGTGAAAATAATCCCAAGTGCCAGTCCTGGATCCTGCTCTTCTCTGTCCTTATTCTGCCCTGGGGGAGTTTCCTCTCCTCCACATCTGTGTAAGCCCTTCTTCAGGTCAGTCTATAAAGCAAGAGTGGTTGAAACTTTTCAATTAGGAGATGCTTAAGAATAGTAAGGTAGGAAAGTGGAGACCTTTACCACAAATTTCAGTCTGATGTATCGAGCAGAGCTTGAACACTGTCTGTCAGGTGAAACCTATCATCCTTCATAGGAGTTTAGTGCACTGTACTATTAAAATTATACACTGGTAACATCCTCTTATTAAAGCAAGTATTATTTACAGTCTAGGCATCAATCATGCTAGTTACAAGTAACTTTTGATAGGATTTACAGCACATTGCTGGGGTGTGATTCACCTGGGAGAAGGCAGAGCAGGACGTCTGCCTGTGACTCAGCATCCTCTGACCTCCACAGAGGAAAGCAGCTGTTATCGAGGGGACACTCACCTACTCCTACTCTGTGGAGGCACTTTGGGTTTGAAAGGAGCAAACTGTCACATAAACTTTCTCTAGAGCTCATGAAGGATAAATCCTAGGCCACCCTTTTGATTTTTTAAGGTTTGAGGCAATTTTTCTACAAACAGCGAGAAGCATTCGCATTCTTCAGTCCCAAAGCCAGAAATACTGTAAAACATCCATCACTGAAATGATTTCAATGTTAATAGGTTTAAAACAGAAAAAAATCCCAAACCTTTAGTGGCATTTGAAGGACCTCTTCCAACCCAGCTGGAGATTTGCCCAGTTCTTCTTGGACAAGGAAATATATATTAAAAAAAAAAAGTGTGAAAATGACGCTTGTTTTTACAATGCTACTACTACAGTGAGTAGTACAAAAAAAGCATCCTTGGGAAATGCAAACTTTTCAGTGGACAATAACTAAGAACTGAAAGATGGCACAGGATACAACTGCATTCTTCACATTGGCAAAACAGCAGAGAAAATCATTCTGAAAATGCTACAGGCAAGTAATTTTGCAGGTAGATAAACGTATATTACTTACACAGCTGCACTTGGTGAAATTGAAAGAAAATGCTTAATAGCTGCATATAACTGGCTTTTTAAACTACACTATTTAAAAAAAAAAATCCTTAGTATAGTGAGGCTGGGAGGTAGGAACTTCAAGGTGATAGTAAACAAGAACAGTACTTAGGAGACAATAAAGGGTAAGCATGATGCTTATTTCTGTAGTTTCTGATCCCCCTTAGTGGCTTAAACTAAGTATAGCAATAAACTGAAAACAACTATCTGCAGTTACAGACTGTTTAATTTGTTTTAAGAAGTGAAGGCCAAGATGAGAACTTGGTTCTTGTTTCTCTCTGATAACCGAGGAGCTTCTAGAGCAGACAGAATGGGACAGGTTATTCTGAGATAGTCTTATGCCAATAGCCACTCCTGTGTGTCACACTGCCGTCACACACACCCGGGCAAAGAGGAAGCATTCCTTAAAACAGGCTGGACAAGAGACATCCAGCAGGGCTTGACCTGGCTCCTGCAATCCTTCCTTGGTCATGGACGCTTAATGCCAAGACCCTTTCTTCCCCAAACCGGGAAGAGCCAGGTGGAACTGTGCGTGTTCCCCTCCGGTGACACTCAATTGGTGGAAGAGCAGCGTCATTTTTTGCGAGCCCTTTTCAAACGCCCACCCACCAGATCTGCCCCGGGGCACCCAACACCCCAGAGAGCCAAACCCTGGGCTCGCCAGCCCTGGGGCACGGCAGTGCGGAGAGCGGAGCATCGCCCAGCGGGCCTGCTGGCAGCCAAGGCACCTTCTGGGGCTTCACTTTCGGGGTCGCTACCCCCGCTAAAGTTCAAGCGTTTTGATGCCGTGCTGGCTACAAAGAACCCAGACCGAGTTGTTTCCACACCCGCGCGGAGCCCGGGGCCGGGCGGGGGCGGCTCCCGCAGCCTGGACGTGGCTCCGGCACAGCGGCACCGCTCGCGTCCCGGCTCCCCTGGGCCCCAGCAACTCCTGGCGGGCCCGGTTTGCTCCCCTCGCTGCTAGCGAGACATGCTGCTCCTCCTCCTTCCTCACCCACGGCCCGGGATGGCCGGGCCCGGCTCCCACCCCTCCCGGAGCGCCGATCCCCCGGCGCGCTGTGCCAGGGCCGGCCCGGCCCGGGGCTCTCCCCGAGCGCCGCCGGTGAGTCACGGCGGGCGGGCCGGGGCCTCCTGCTCCTGCCCTGCTCCTCTCCCTGCGAGATCCCGCTCCGCTGGGACGCGGGGCCCGAGGCCGCGACCCCCGCGGGGCTCCCGGAGCCCCGGCCGGGACCAGCCCCGCGCCCGGGGCCGTGCGAGCGCTGG
>VYXF01011496.1:413867-447859 GCA_013397295.1 Polioptila caerulea | reverse complement strand
AGATCATTTGCAAATGTGTTAACTGCCTCCATTTAAGTTCCTAAACAACAGAAGACTTGTACTTCCGGATTTACAGTAATGAAAAATTCTTTTTCCAGGCTAAATACAGAGCAACATGGGAGAAATTTGTAGAAATGTAGAAATGTAGAAATGGCTATGGCCATTTCACTTACCTAAGCTGAAACAGGAATATTTTGAAAAGAGATGATTAATAGTCTCAAAGTTGGCTCTGATAATTTCATATTTAACAAACATTGAAAGGCACAAAGTATACATCTGAGTCTCATATTTTTAAGTAGCAAAGCCCCTGTGAAATTATTTTGAATAATAAAGAAATGTTCAGATTCTCAGTGTATTAAATACAGTTCTCTGACATGCAGGACAACACATCAAGACAACTCATCAAGACAACTCATCAAGACAACATATCAAGACAGGAGGGTGAAGCCCTATACTCCTCTTATGCATTTTGAAGTTTCATTCTGAAAAACACTGAGTTAGTCTTGCAGCACAGTCTCACTGCCCACTGAAAACCTTGATGAATTCAGATGCTATTCAATGTATTTAACATCCCCAACCTGCTGAATCCCAGATCATACTGGTCCCAGTCTTAGATACAGTTTACAAGTGTACAGGACACTCAACATGGAATGAGCTGTGTTGTTAAATATCTGTGTGTGTATTTTACCAGAATCAAGAATCAAAGGCTAGGTTGGAAAACAGCAACTGCAAAATACCTTACATATTTGCTTAGCAATTATGTTCTTTAATGTAAAATGTTTCCTCTATAAGAAAGCTAATGACCCTGGGCTAATATTCATGTACAGATGTTCATATTAAACTGAAATTTTCAGCTCAAGGATTAGTCTGGTCCACAAAGCATGAAGGTGGTGCACTCATGCAGTCAGAACTGCTCTTTTTTGAAGTGCCTATCCAAGCTATGCTACAAAATCCTCTGCCCTGCAGCACCAGCCACTGTCCCTTTGGAAAGCAGCAAGGGGACAGCACACCAGAAGCAACCATGGTAAGGAGAGTCTGCAAGCAGCTAAAGGGAAGTTTAAAAATGGGAACCAGTATGGAAAAGACTGCAGAATCACTGGAGCTGCTGAGACTGCTCTCGAGCTTTGGCATGGGCCAGGGGCTTGAATGAGGGAGAGAGAGCAGCACCAGAGTGAGGCGTGGTGGGAGCTGGATTTCAGCAGATGCTCAGCAGAAGCAGCAGCATGAAGGGAGAGTTAGCCAGTACAACAAGGAGCCTTGGGGAGAGACGGGGGAAGGCTGAGTGTTAGACAAAATTGAAAAGTGTAAGAAAGGAGTGTTTTACAATCTCTGGGTGACACTTTAACCTGTCTCTGACCACAGGTGTGCCCAGACATTCTGCCCTTTGAACGCCCAAGAGCTACACCCACTACTCATTCTTCAAAAGGAAAAAGAAACAAAAAGCTTACATATCAGCTAGTTTTTCTGAACCTCACTTTCAATGTACAAATCTCTCAGCTCACACCTGCAAACATATAGCAAGACTTTCCTAGTCCCCCTACTCACAGCGTGGAAATTTCTGAGTCTCAACTAAGTTTTCATCTGAGTGAAACCTGCTTCATTCTATGTACCAACTCAGCCAAGCCATTCTAGCTCATCCGTGGTTAAAGGTCCACAATATATGACCTGGAAAGCAGAAGTCACTGAATATTTTTTCTTCAAAGGCATCAGCAATGTCTCTGATGTCAATTTCCACAACAGAGTATGACAGAAGATATTTGAAGTTCCTAAAAACCTTTTAAAGCTTTTTTTTTTCCCAAAAGCCCTTTGGAAATATTAGTACGCTAACTTACTTTTTCCATCCACCATTCAAATGAAGAGCAGGAGAAAATAATAAATCAAGAATGATCAGAGCTTAGGACTATCACTAAAATGCTATCTACTTGCTTCTGCCTGAATATGTACTTAAAAAAAAAAAAAACTCTCAAAGGGTTACAGAGGAAGTTTTCAAGAAGGGAACCAAAAAAGCCTGAGAATGCTCTAAGGAGTATGTGAAAGATTTAACATTAATAAGTATATTTGATCCTGACTCATGTACCCCATAAAGAAAACCATTAGGATTCCACATATGGAAGGTAGTTAAATATTAGTGGTCTACATCAGTTTTAAAAATGCTAAAGTGATTCATATCAGTCAAGGAGTGTGTCCTAATTTTTCAGTCTTTCCTGCTCCTTTCTTTAAAAATAGCTGATGTTTTATTAACGTAAAATATTAACTATCAGTTAGTTCTAGGTTTTGTTGCCATTACCTCCTTCAACCCAAATAGTTCAGATAAGTCCTGAATAAACAAGCAAGCCTAAAGTTGCTTATCTGAATCTAACCAAAGCACTAAATACTTTGAAGTTGGTCAATTGCTGCATATGCAGTGGAAACTGATGCTAATTATCTTCTAGTCACCTCTTAAAAGCAAAATGATCCTCCAGATTTAGTTCTTCTGGTGCAAAAAAAAAAAAAAAAAAAAAAAAAAAAAAAAAAAAAAAAAAAAAAAAAAAAAAAAAAAAAAAAAAAAAAAAAAAAAAAGCTAAAATAGTTAATTATTCACCTACTTTGTTTCAATATTGTGCATGCCATACTTGGGCACCTTTGTTTCAAGTGTAATAAACCAATCCTTGGCCAATTTAATTTGAAAAAACAATTTCATTTTAAAACAAGCACCCTCACAGAGAATTGGGCTAGAATAACAAGAGGCAAATTATAGCAGATTTTTCAATTGGCATGTGGACAAGCTGATGATCAGGAAGCCATTTGTCTTTCCAAATCATACAACTGATAAATGATCCTTTTTTCTTCTTCCCCAGATACCCACCCATGTAACAGTACCATGAAGATAGGGACATTGACTATAAGAGACAATTTAGTAGTGCCAAAGCTCAGCCAGTGTCCTCAGGAGTTCATTAAAAAACAACTCTTTATTACTCAATTTGACATTGCCTAATTAGATTCCAGAAGGAACTTGTGCTTATTTTAGTCTAATGAGAATTTTATAGACAAGTCATTTCCTTGGTCTCCCAAGAGAAAGTGATAGATTGGTGCACAATAGATTGGCTCCTCATCCCTCATTTCTTCAGCATCTTTCTTCTCCTACTAAGTTTTTTTTTTTTTCCTTTCCCTCCACTTTCTGTTTAAAAAATGTAACCTCTCTATTGGCATGGAAAATAAACACTAGGAAAAAGAAAAGGGTCAGAAGACATATTTTATTTAGTGTTTGATAAATTAATCCTCAGGGAGGGATCCAGGCATGCTAACACTAAATACCAGTTCTAGCCAAAAAAATAAAGAGCCAACCCTAAAACCCTAAACAAAAAAACCCGCCAATAACTTGCACATTCTGCAGTATTTCCCTGGCATGAAATCAGTTAGCCAAAATAAAAGAACTGTGAATCACACATATACCTACTATGAAATATATTTTCACATGTCGCAGTGATGGTAGACCCATTGACAGCTACCAGAAAATTAAACTTCCTGTTGAGTAACCCTGATCTTCATTTGTCAACACAGAAGCATGAAAATGTATACAAAACCTCCCATGCTTATCAAGTCTAGGCCTAAACAGTGAAAATCTAACTCTTTCGTCTGTAACCAAGTACAAGCCAACCTATTGCAGCTGAGCCATGGCAATTACAATACTCAAGGGATGCACAGGGGCCATATGGCTGAGCTGTGCAGGGACCACACAGTTCACACACAGAGGATGTGAAGCAGCCCATATTCACAGAGTAAACAGCAGCAGGAACAAAGACATCAGCTCCTCCCAGTGCTGGTTTTGCCCCTTGCACAACACTGGAACTGAACTTTACCTTCCCAAATGTCTTGTGTTCCACATATAGAGTGAAAGAAATTTGCCCTGCAGGGTCCCTAAGAACCTTGCAATTCAAAACGGCATACAGTTAGGGGTGCCATTGAATCTTGAGCTAAAACTCGATGTGCCTGCCAAGCTTGAGAGCTGGAGAACTTTCTCCTCTCATGGTTAGGAGGGCTGTCATGAATGATTTTGCTCAGTGATAAAATTACTTACTCTTGTGACCAATTCTCTCACACCAGCAAAATCACCCATGATCTGTACAGCTTACACCTTCAAAATTAAATAGTAAAAAAAATTCTTATTCCAGCACTACATGTCCTCAGATGTTTATCATTTTGTTCCAGAGAAACATTACATGTAAAATCATCGATGTGAAAATCTGGGTTAAATTATGTTTAGTTGAAAAACTGTTTATGACAACACAACAAGACTGTTCATTAAAAGTTTCCTGCATAAATGGAAAATTATATTCACCAAGGTAATTAAGAGGACCTGAAATTTGAGGTGCTACTGAACACAGCAGTATACATCAGACATTCAAGACGTGTCAAAAGTATCTGCTAAGACCTTTGTAAAAGAGTCATCTCAAAGAATGGATGGAGAGACAGAGACCTTTCCTTAGGTATAACCAGAAGTAATCAAAGGTGGCACTGTGACAATACTGAATGGTGCTGTCCCTGGTGGTTATTTGTCACTGCTTCAAAACCTCTGCCTTTTCTTCAAATACAAAGCTAAGATCTGAAAGGACACAGAGATGAACCTGTACTTCCAGCCTCAAGAAACAGACCTTCTGGTTTAGAGCTGGAACACTCTGCCAAGGGACTCAGAAGCAATGAGAAGGGCCAAAAGAAAACTTAAGATTTGATTATGTCCTCAAACCATCTCTCATAGCCAGCCCCTGACAGAAGCCAGGTCTAGATTATTCAGGTGAAGGTGAAAGAAATTTCGTTAGGAAAATATACATATTATCTTCACATCCCATTCCCCTCCATCCATGTATATAATAATCCCTTGCCTCTGACAGCTTGCCTCAAGAGTATGCAAGGATGGGCTGCAATTTATAGTGCCCCACTGGGGCCCCACAAAAAGGTCCCCCCAGTCAGTCTTGCAGCAGGACACCAAAATGGTGTTGGGTACCTCATGCTATGGGTGTCCAGAGACAAACAAAGTACAGAGGTACATATGGATCCTGCAGGGTGTCAGAAGAGCAGCCAAAACACTGATAATCTCATAACCACCCTCTAACTTCCTCTGCAAGCCTGCCCTAATAGTTGAAATTGGCTGCATTCCTAAACCATAGTATTTGATATCCTTTCCAAGAAATGCACAATTAACTATGATACCTTTGGATATTCAATCTACTGGCCTAACACTGTTGTTGCCTGGGCTGGGATTCCATTCTCTGATAGATTCCATATCAATGAAGCATAGCACAAGAATTTTGAAGATCAATAATTAATTCTTTAAAAGAAAACCGCAACAAAAAAAGCCCCAGTAATTCTCAAAAGTTAACAAGGACAGAAAATGCCAAATTGTATGTGGAAAGTGAAAGAAAATTCTGAACATATTTTCTTTGTTGTAAAAGAATTCCCACCAACTTTGTCTTTGCACATCCATAGAAGATTAAGATTCTTAAGATAAGAAAGTAAAGTATGGCCCACAATTTTAGAAATGCAAACATTATGAAGTCCTGAGCCAGTAATACCACTTCTTCAGAGTGCAAATAACTTACTATTTGATGCATGGAGAGTCTATATCTAAGTGACAGGTCTCCATCCAACTAAATAAGATAATGCTGCCAAATCTATTTCTTTAATCTCAGTGACCTCATAGGTTTTCATTAAATATATTAAATAAAATGAGAGATGAAAAGTAGCCCATTTATCCTATGCAAAAGTAATAAGAGGGCTTAATTTTTTAGTATTTTCAAAATGAATAGCATGCTAGAGTTATGTGGTATATTTTATAAACTACAGTAAATATCTCTAAAAAGAATAATCTTACTAAAAACTTTCCCTATTAGACTGAGTTGCCTGTATTCTCCTTGAAGCAGAGATCCATAATCATGGGCCCACATTTCTCTGTTCCAGATTTTTCACAAACACTCAGCAGAAGTGAGCTTTGCCCCTCTGACTTTACAATGAAAGTCCTAGGGGCCTAAAGTCATGAACAGTGTTAAAACACATGGCTCGTCTGGAGGATTTAAACCTTAAATCTTAATTTAAATCCTAGACCTCATTGCAGCCTACAATTTCCTCACAAGGGGAAACAGAGGGGCAGGGGGGCAGGCCAGGTCTCTTCTCTGCGGTGACCAGTGACAGGACCCAAGGGAATGAGGCTGTGTCGGGGGAGGTTCAGGTTGGGTATTAGGGAAAGGTTCTTCATGCAGAGTTTGTTTGGGAACTGGAACAGGCTCCACAGGGAATTGGTCACAGCACCAAGCCTGACAGAGTTCAAGAAGCATTTGGACAATATTCTCAGGCACATTCTTATCCTGTGCAGGGTCTGGAGACAGAATTTGATGATCCTTGTGGTATCCTTCCAACTCAGGATATTCTGTGATTCTGTGACAAAGCAAAGCCAAATCTTTTCGTATGTTACTTTCCACCACAGTGAATTTTCTGATTGCAAAAGCTATGCTAGTGGCTGCTCCTCACTTTTCCTGTTTATTACAAAACATGAAAAAAAGAAGTGCTAGAAATTATCAAAGTAGCATACAAATACCAAAATGGAAGCAAGGGACTTATGCTAAGCACAGAAACATTTGCAGGAAAAGTTCTCTACCAACAATTCAGTTTCTCCTGTATACGAAGATCTGAATAGGAGAGTCCAGGTGTGTGCACTGCTGCAGAAACAATCACAGAATAGTTTGGGTTGCAAGGGACCTTTAAGGGACATCTAGTCCAACCCCTCCTGCAATGGGCAAGGAATGTCCTTGTGCTCTTCATGATAGAATAAAATGCCCTGGCAGAGATGTCACAAATGACACCAGCCCTCTCTGGAACATGCCCTTTGGTCTTAGTGTTATCTTCGTGATGTTTCACTCAGATGACAGCAGCCATTCATTCATTCACTCACTCATTCATTCATTTCTTCACAAGGTAGGAAGATGTGAAGCTATCAAAGAGAGCTGGCAGAGCCCGTAAGGCCTGATTAAGTTCTCCCAGAAAAGAAGGTTTTCAAGAAAAAAGCCATCAGGTTCTGATGTCTTTCCTTGGTAACATTTTGTTCATATTTAGATGAAATGCAACTAGTAAAAAAAATAGTAAAAAAATCCATGTTTCCCTTTTCCTGCTTGCATTCCCCATGGGCACTCTGGCAGCTTGACAAAATAGTAACTGAGAGTAAGTGCTGCAGGGCCAAGTCCTGGCTGCAGCTGAGCAGGGAGTGCCGGGGAGCTGCCGGGACACCAAAGGGAGTAGCTGAAGTAGCTGCCAGGCTGGTATTTGCAGCCTTGATTCCCCATGGGACACTCATTTTAGGTCTCACAAAGAACAGAGCAGGATCTCCAGTAGTGTTCAGACTGGTGGAAGAGAAGGCAGCCTCCTCTGGGGTAGAGGTGGTTCCATCAGCCTCTTCCCCTGGAACCAGAACAACCTGGTGACAGAGTGTGGTGTCAAGACTGTGAGAATTAAACAGGTGCATATTTGTGCAGAAAACTCACTCAGAAATTTCATGTCTACTTTGAAAATTCAGTCCTTGAGAGCTTTTTTTGTCTTTGAATTATGAAATTTAATATTCTTCTTGCATTTTAAGCACATAGAAACTGCCATCTTAGATCAAACCAAGAATTCTTCATGTCAATAATCTTCTGTCTGATAGCAGCTAGTAAGAGACACCTTGGGAAGCGTGAAAAATGCAGACCAAGGTCCATAGCTCTAGTTTAGCCTCCAGAAGGGCAGCCTGTCTGACTCAGAGGGGAAAGAGGGCATTTTGGTTTGTACCTTGCTCCTTTCCTAACCAACTCAGCATTCAGTTTTCCTTTTGCAGAAGTGCTGAGGGCTGAGTTGATCATGCCACAGAAGTATCATTTATAACACTCAGAAACAGTTATTGCCATTCAGTTACGGTCAACTCAGAGCACAGTACTGTATTTGTGAAGTTAGGACTGCTTTGTCTGGTGTGCATCCATTTATTCCCATCCACCCTAACTTCCTTTGCTGCTTTGTCATCAGTTGTTCAGTGCCCTGAGAACCTTCTGCAGCTCCTCACAGGCCATCCTCTTACTTTACTATGCTACAGAGATCAGGTCACCAGCAGCAAAATTCCTGTCCTTCTTTGCCCCTTTTCTAGATAATTTCTAAGCACTTTGACAAATTGAGATCTTTGCAAGGATATTTTGGCAACCTTTCTTTACTATGAAAAAAACCATACACTAGTTACTTATTTGCTGATGAGAAGAGTATCTCTGAAAACTCAGGGCTGCTTAGTTTCTTCAGCAGTTTCCTAGTGAGGGATCTTTTGGATGCCTATTAGTGGGATCTGTCTGTCCATTGATACATTAAAAAGACCCTCTTCTATCTCAAATATCCATGTGCCTCCTAATTCTATTTTTGAATAGTTTCTAATAATTATCCCATTAGCGATGTCAAGCATACCAATATACAGATGCCAGGCTCAAACTTACCAGTAATGTTCTGTAGGTACTCACCCCAATTCAGGATAAACAGAGAATCTTAAAAGGAGTCTGAATTAAAATACTGTTTGAATTAAAATATTGTTTGTTCAGCTTTGAAACATTCATTCCTTTCATTCTGCATGCGTGCAGGCACATATGCATATGTATGTATATAGAATTTTCAGACCATTGAGCAAATACATACCCCATTATGAAATTGAAAAATCAAACTCCATCTTAATCCAACCAACACTTAGCAACCTTTTCCTACAAAGCTGATACTAAACACGGTTTGGCAAAAGAAATAAATTACATGTAATTTATATAAAATCTGTAATTTCAAATTCTTATTGTGTCGGTAACAGTTTGATTTTTTTTCCAGTTCATTTCCTTCTCTTTTGAGTGCCGTGTTTCTAGATAAATCCTCAAATTGAGGCTTGCCAAACCTATTCCAAAGCTGCAGCAGAGAAGCAAATCAGAAGCACAGCATCTAACACATCTCTGCAACCTTCCAGAAAAATACACATCTACCATCTCTCTTCCATCTGAATTTCAGTGTAATCTGTTTTCCTGTATTTGTATTTCCTCTGGGAAGGCAAGAAATGCTTTTATTTCCCAACAATTTATCCTACTCTATCTCCCTCTCAATCTCTCACAATCACCAGTGGAGAATTAAAAATGACAGAGGAAAGATAAAATAAAACTGTCTGGATTTGACATTCTCCACCTCATTGATTGTAGAAGCAGTCCCTCAGCAAAATTAGTGCTTTAGAGCATATTACTTACTGCATCTATATAAAAAAAACTTCATCTAAGTACATATTTTTCATGTGGTTAAACATAGCAGATACAAGCCATGCATGCTTATATTTTTTTTATCATTATTATTTGATCATTATCTCAATTTAAACAGCTTGGAATATACAATATTGATCAATAAATATATGTATAATATTCAGACTGTTGCTTATTTGGTTTTCATAAAAATATCCACAATATTATGGTTTAAATCAGGAAATGTTTATTAAAATGAATAAAATTTTATTTGTTTGTTTCCAGTATAAGGAGAAATAGGAATAGCCATGGATAATTACCCTGCTCTTTATTACTCAGAAATATTATTCTTATTCTGTCAAACCACGTAAAAAATTAAAGACCTTCTTACTGGCCAGTGACTACTGGTAGATTGATGCTGACCTAAACTGTTTCTGATAAAATTAGAATGGGGGTAACTCTAAAAAATCTGACAACATAGCAATGAAGAATAAAGAAGTGTATCTAAAGGACTGTTGCTGTGCAAGAACTAATAATTGCAGGACAAATATGTGAATTTATGTATTTCCCTTGGCTTTGTAAGCATGTATATTTCAATTATGGTTACTGCCCTCTTCTAGCCTCTGGTGGCAGCCAAATCCCAGCTGAGAAGCTATGAGTTTAGTGCTATCTTTGGCAACCTAAAATGTGCACTGATAACATTTTAAAAAGAGGGAAAATTACAGGAAAGGAATGGCACCTTTGCAACGCTCACAGCAAGCTCCTCTCTGCTTAATGACGAGAGCACAGTCCTTGGAGAGCACTGGACACTTCTCCCTTTTGCACGTCACTTCCTTATTCTGGAAAAAAAACACACACAAAAAAAAAAGACAGAAGCTATTGCAAGCAAAGCATACCCAAGACTACCATTTCTTGCAATTCAGAAAATAAAATGTGGGGCCAGCAATCTGCTCTTTTGATTCTGTCATTGTGATTCAATACATCTTTCTTCTCTTGAAGGAACACAGCAGAAAACAGTCTCTGAATAATCCAGGAGCCCAAATAAGTGGTGTTTAAATCCCACTTAGACAACAATTCATGACTTCTACCCAGTCTTGTACAGAAAATGTGCTGCACAGTAGAAATCCATGTTACTTAAATGAACAACTATCTACATTATCTGCTCGTTAAAATATCCACGGGGTCGGGAGGAGCTGCCCCATGAACTGCAGAGCTCAGGAATCGCTTCTCACTGTGAGAGAAGGACAAACAGCACAGAAAGAGGCAGTAACCTCAGAGAAAACAAAATTCTGCCACTGCAGAAAATCAATTTTACCTAGAGGTACTTTAAAAGAGGCTACTATGTACTATACCAGGCAAGATGACCAATGTAATTTATCTTTCTCCCCAAAATGCTGAGAATCAATGAAACACCATGAGCAGACAGAATCACTGTACATTATAGTGTCATCTTGCTACAGCAAAAAGCCAGTGATTTCCCAAGGCCAAAGAGCACAACGACCACATAAAGGAATGTCAATAGAGGATGTGCAACAGCAGGCAGCAGAAATATTCTGTTTGTTTATTATTTTATTATTGCCTACCTTGCCCAGTGGTGTCAACCCTTATGGTTATCCCTGCCATTAAATAGGTGCAGAAAACAAATACTTTGGGTGTTTCTTTTAGCAAAGTTTTGCTATTTTAAATTCCTTGCTTAAAGTAGCCCTGTGAATTCACCTCCACCTATAATTAGTAGCTCAGTTCTCTAGGTGACACAGGTGGCCATCTAGCACATGCAAGTACACACCTCACCCAATCTTATGACTTAATTAGAGACCAAAAAATCAAAGGGCTAGAAAAATGTAAATCATAAAACTAAAGAAAAAGAAGCTGTGCTTTCCAGTCTTTTTATTTTGCTCCCTGTGGCCTTATTCAAGGTGCCTGTGAAGAATAACATGCAGCTTTTATTACACTCCAGCCCTTTGTCTAAAATCAGAGGTTTATTTACTTCAAAGTCACTGCCTGATCTGATGGGAGCTATAAAGACACTTCAGTCTTATCAGTGTAAATGAGGACTCACTCTCATCAAGACAGTGTGAAATCAGCAAATGACAATCAGGGCCCAAAGCACAGCTGCAGCAACACAAACGATTACTGTAAAAAGCCAGGTCACTGCAGTGCTGGCTGTTCTGCATCACTCCAGCACTGCAAAGCAACCATAAATGCAATTTAGCCAGCAGATAAAGCTGAATTTATGGCAGGTCTGTGTCTCTGGAGTGGCACAAAGCAGCCATGACAGAATTGCAAGTGGTTCAATATCGCTTTTAAAGCGCTCAGTGGAATCTTGATTCCCTTTACAGGAACATGGTGTCCCAGTAAAGGCTGTTGAAGGACAGCAGAATCAAGCTTACCAACTCAACTACAGCCTTTATTTTAAAGGGTTCTGCTAAGATCTGATTCTCTTTAATGAGTTTGCTAAAGGAAGGATTTAATAAGCCTATCAGCCCTACTACCTGTGGGAAAATCTTCTGCCTGGTGAAAGTGGGTGTGAAGGAAGGGCAAAACCTCAGTTTAGAGATTGTTCCTGTGGAGAACATGGTTCACCCAGCTGCAGCATGCACTGCACACCTCTGAGAGAGACAAGGTGGCCTTCAGAACCAACCTAGCTGGGCTGGATGTGTGTAAGGGGGGCCAGTGGGCAGCTACCCATTGGGCTCCTTCCTCAAAGGACAACATTATTGTTGCAGATGGCAGCGAGAGGGACAAAAAAGAATAACACAGCTCAGCATTTTCTTAAATTCTCTCGTTCCCAGAGGACTACTGGGGCTAATTCCTCATGCAGCCCAACTGCCCAGGGAATTTCTCCCCTGAATGCTGTTTGCCTCCTTCTGCCATGAGGTTCAACCTGACACAGTTTCTTCTTGTTGGCAATGCAAGGAGTTCCTAAGGCTGACCTCAACACACGTGTTTCAAACAGGAGATACTTGCTAGTTACTGTTCCCAGTGGAAGCCTCCTGTTTCCCCCACATTGCTAAAATCAGAAAAATTCTCTCCAATTATGAGCTTGGTATCATTGAGCCACCCCAGAGGGCCAGCCAAATTTGAGTCTTGCTCTTCTTCCCTCAACACCAGCAAAGCTGCTAGTTTAGCAGGTTTTCCGTGCGGGAAGATTTTGGAATTCATGTGCTGATGCCAAAGGCTGTTTTGCATTAAGCAGCTGTTCCACATGAAGAATATTAGTGGCCCACAGTGCAGTGACAAGACCTGAAGGGTCCTTCCCCCTAGGAGGGTGTCTTAAGCAGTAGGCTACAGATTCACATTTCCTTTCTCTATCTCAGTAAACTTTGAACTATTTGCTGTTCAGTGACCTGGCTTCAGCAGAAAGGGGCTTGTTCTTTGTGCTCCCACAAGTCACTGGTTCTTACAGCGAGGGCACTTGTGGGGAAAGCAGGAGATGTGTCATTGAATTGCCTCTGGATGTGGAGGGCAGCAATTCTGGATCACTGACTCAAAGCTCAGTTATAACAGCACGGTGCTGAAAGGTGGAGAGGAGGTGCCACACTCACCACTCACTGCACTTTGTTTTGGTAGGATTTTTGTTGGTTTGGTAGGCTTAGTTTGGCTTTTTTGTTTGGGTTTTTTTCCCCCCAAATTTCCTTGTAGGAGAAGCTGCATCTTCCTGCCTTAAAGGACAGCTCTATGTATCCTAGGTAAATAGAGCCAATCTTTGCCAGCACAGGAAGAGCAGCTAAGTACTAAAACAGGGTAGGATTTGCAAAGCTGATGTTCATCCTCTCTAGTTTGTTATAGCCAAGATCCAAACAGCTCCGAAACAGGCTGTTTCAGATGTCATTCCAAGCTGCCTAACTCCCTGTCATCATGGCTGGGCTGCTCTTCCAGGGCGTGAGGTATAGCAACACTCAGGGTGGCAGCCCCACCACTCCTTGTGGGGCCTTTTGCTGAAAAAACATACAGTAGAGCCACAATTGAGCGATATTGCTGACCTGGCATAGTCCTCAAGGCAAAATCCCTCTTGAAGTAAGAAGAGATGAATGTACCACCAGGGAAGTGCATCTTCCTACTGCTTCTATTACTATTATTACTATTATCCCAAAATTATTTTTAAAAGTCCAGCTGTTTTATCTCAGTGCTGTATCTTGTGGAAAAGAAGGACAGCAGATGTGGGGGAAAGGGTTAATATACCATGCTGATCCATCACAGGCCTGCAGCAGATAAAGCAGGGCTGGTAAATCATTGTTTAGTCTATTGCAGTCAGGCATTATCCAGTACAGATCTCCTGGGTCCACTGGGTGTAAAAGTACAAAAATAAAACAAAAGAGTAATTGTCATCTGGAGGCTGGTTTTTTCCTTCACCCAGTTGCCCAAAACACTGCTCTTAATGTCTACTGTCCATCTGCTTGTTTCAATTTTGCTGCCTCCTCCCCTCCCATTTCACAAGGGCAAAGTGGAGGCTGAGAGCAAACGGGACTTAAGCAACAAATCCTTTCCTTCCAATTATGTCCCCTCCTACCCCCAGTAATCATAACATTTCATTACTTGTCCCAGCCATGCATTTAGAAAGTCGCTAAGTAGCTGCGTGCAGGAGAGCTGTATTACCAAGCCTCCATCTGTGCTGTCAACAGTGTCTCTGAATCTCTTGAAAGCTCTCAGATACTTTGAATTTTGCTATTCTTGTGAGAAAACTTCTTAGACTTCAACAGTCAGAAGCCAACAGTTATGGGAGGGCAGGGGATTTTTTTCCCTTTTGTTTAAAGGACATGCACTCTGGCACCAAGAAGTGCAGAAGAGACACATGGCCCATAAATACATAAACCGTTTGCTAAGTCAGAAACCTGGGAGTCAGTCAAATCCATAATAGGATCCCAGGATTCATAATAAATAACTTTTAATTATGGTCCTGCACAATAGTTATTTTAAACAGATGGTTTATAGATTCACATCTGGGATTATTTTTTTTTTTTAATTTAGTGCTCAGGCATACACACAGAAAGGGAGAGAACCTCAGCTAAGGTTTCTATTAGTGTTGGAAAAATACGTATTTTTTTAAAAGAGGTCAGGCTGATCCAGAACAATGCTGCCGCATCTGACACAACTCCCCAGTCAGTGCTCAGCTCAGCAAAGGGTTCACTCTGGAATCCCAGACTCCCTTGGAAAGGAAAATTTAGGGAAGTGCTGGAGGATCACCCTGGACTCCTCACTGCACTCACAAAGCCCAGCTGCTGGAGAACTCGTGTTTTAATTCATCTGGGGAAAAGATCAGAAATTTTGTTGGGTGTCCATGTTTCTCCCCTCTCCCATACTTTGCCCTTGAGAACCAAGGGTCTCCTTAACTTGGCATGCTGAGGTGATGTCAAATTCCCACACAGGAGAGATACACTAACCAGAACCAATATCACTGTTACTGCTTCATGTTACCCTTTACTACAACCTCCTCTCAATGCAATTTGTTCACCTTCGGCATGCACCTCATATTTTTACCTCCCATCAAAGAACCCCACACAAAACAGCCCATTCTGGTGACAAATTATATCAAACTAACAGCCTTAAACTCATATGGTACAGCTAAATAAAATGCCAACATGAAAAGAAAAAAAAACACACACATACTAAAAAGGAGTCTGGATATTTGGCAGAGATCTTGGAGAGGATATGTGCCAAACCACAGCTTGGAAGCCACAGCCAACTTTCTACAGGGTTCCCCACTGGACTCCTGCCGGCTCACAGCAGCCACCAGGAGGATGGCTCTTTTCAACCTGGGTTTGGCTTCAAGAGGGAAAAAAAAATAAAAATAAGAGTCTGCTTCATTTATTCAGGACTGTACCAAGGACTGCTTCCATCAATGGTATCCTGAGCCCACTCTTGTGCTGTAACAACTGGCTGCAGAAGACACTGCAGATGTGGTTTCTTGGGGGGCCAGATGCCCACAGTGATGGTCTAGGGTTGTATTTCTTCTTTCTTTCTTTTTATGTATTGAAAATGCTTTTAGGAAGCTTGTACTGCATTTCTGATACCTCAAGGTTATAAATTATTTATACTGAATTGGAAAAATGTTACTTAAACATTCATTTAACCAAAAAAATGCTGTGGAGAGAAAAATAATAAAAGCAAGAGAGACAGATGAGGTAGAAATACCAACTACCATTAATGACTAATCCTGAA
This sequence comes from Polioptila caerulea, assembly GCA_013397295.1. Taxonomy (NCBI): domain Eukaryota; kingdom Metazoa; phylum Chordata; class Aves; order Passeriformes; family Certhiidae; genus Polioptila; species Polioptila caerulea. The sequence goes on along the minus strand of VYXF01011496.1, from coordinate 432,464 downwards.
AACATTCATTTTTTACCATTATTCATCACAGTCCTGCTGGTAATTCTGATAGGACTCCTCACCAAGTAGCTCAGAGTGCCCTTAAGTTTCTGCTAGGAGGAGCTTGTGGGATCACCCATGAAAACAATAACAATTTTCAAACAATGGCAGAAGTTACCCCCGAGGAATTCAGGGAGGAACTTACAAACACACACATGTGACCTTAGGAGAAGGAAGAGCCATTTAAAATTAATGAAACAAGTGTATTCAATTCACATGAGCAGCCTCTCCACCGCAAGGGAAAGGGCAGGCTCAAACGCAGGCTCCCGCCACGTGCCCTGATCCCCATGTCCTTAGGCCATGCTGCTGGGCTTTCTGCCAGGTGCTGCACACAGCCAGAGCATCCTCTCAAGCACTCAACACCACAGGGGCCACAGGAGCAAAGGTTTGGGCCAGCACTGGTCACGGGCTCTGTCCCTCAGCAAAGCTTGGGCACTCCCAAGCCTGTGCCTGCGCCTATGTTTTCGTGCAAACAACCCCATGTGGGGCCAGCTTGAACTCAAGAATAGGCTCAGATACATGCTTAACTCGTGGTCTAGACAAATCCTGAGGCTCTTTCTGAAAATACTACCCTTGCTTCTTTGGCACTCCTGCCTGGAACTCTCTGTCTCAGGTCTGATTTACAAACCTCCCTTTAACTGGCAGAGTTGATGCAAGGAAGAGATCCCTGCTAAAACTGTGGGACTGCTGTCTTCCATGGGCATTTCTCTACCTGAGCAAGAGCCATACAATTAGGCTTCAGGGAGGAGACACCACTCTGTAAGGAGAGATGTTTGCAGACCATTTGAACCACCATCAAGAGAGGTGAGGATAAGGTCTCATTTCCCTTGTTCCCTTCCAATTATCTGCTGGGGATTTTTTCCCTTGCAAAACAAATTTTGTGGGTATAGTGAAAAAATGTTTTAGCACACTAGATGCATTTCTAAATTCAAGGTGGAAAAAATATTTCCCTATGAAATTATGTTCTCTGGAAAACGATAGAGTTGTCTCCATTTGCCCACATAAACCTACAAACACCAAGGCATATGCTTCACCAAGAGAGAAAGGTCTCAGTATTTTAAGCACCTAAAATTGTAATGGGACTACTCACAGGAGTGAAGTCAAACATATGCTTCAGTACCTTCAGCATAAGGTCCTTGCCTGGCAGAACATGACCATTATTTCAGCATGAATTGCATTAGATACAAATGACAGTATTTTAGTTCGGTTCACAGTATCTCTTTCCTTTTTTGAGCAGAGCACTACGATTTGCCCCCTCATCCCTGCAATCTGTTTAGCATATCTGGCCTCTCAGGGTGAGCAGGGAAGAGACTGCAGCCTTCCCTGTGGTGATGTTCAGCCAGCATCAACCACCCCCCTTCATAATTCGAGCTCTCCCTGCTCCCTAGGAAAGATGATTAAAACAAAGGCCCTGCTGAAAGATGACACCAAATTTCACTTCAAATGGGTATTCCCCACTGCTGTGAGGAACACATGAGTGTGTGCAAGTGATTCAGGACAAACCTCTCACAAACCCTTACAGACTGAACAGATTTTTTTTATTTTTTCACTGTGCTTAATGACGTTCACCAGCACGAGGAAAGTGACCCTGGTGGCCTGCTGCAATTCCAACACTCCCTGGCAGCAGCCCTCTGCACCATTATTTGGTGAAAATAAAGCACCATCTCTTCCTCCTACACTTGCTGGCATGAATAATAAGGCTGCAGTTGGGTCAGGGTCCCAGAACATCAAATGTTTTGCAGCAAACCCCTGCTACAGTGAGGTTAGGGACAAAATAGACATAGCCAGACACAATTCCTGTAACTGCAGATTGAATCAGTGAGAAAGCCAGGGCAGGATCCAGACTGCATCACTCTCAGTCACCCTGTCTCCACCTCAACCTCCAAGTGCAGCTTCAGATTAGAGTTCTTCAGCTGCACAGTTAAAGGCAATGCTCTTTACCTGTCAGCAGAATAGCATGGCAGTCTTCTAGCAATAAGAGAAGGGGTCTTCACAAGTTCCTAGCCATTCATACTGTAGTAAAAACATACCCACAGAAATCCATAAGCCAGTATAGAAGGAAGGGTTTCACACAGGGATTCTTGTGGGACACCACACCTTCACATTTTGTGAGATGTACACTTTTAAAATTCACATCTTTTTCTGTGAATTTTAATTGACAGGATTATATTTCTACTGCATCAATGAAGAGCTTGAATTAGTTATCAATTACCTAAATCTGATGATAATCAGATTTCTGCTAAGAAAAAGGCAGTCACAGGCAATACCTGTCAATTTGAAGCTCCAGCTGCAAAGCTGTACCCATGTTGCTGTAAAAGGTTACAGCTCACTGACCCAGCCCTGTGAGTTTATGATCCTTGCTGGATGTTCTCAGCTCCTCAGATCAGTCAGCAAAACCTTTTGGATGATTACTGCCCGACTTATTTTCAGCTGAATGGGTGATGCTGAAGGCATGGTCTAGCCTAGTCCTAGTCTTGTTTACCCCAAATGAAGCTGGTGGAGAATTCATTCTCCCTGAGAAGTGATAGGCAGTTGAGGGCTATAAAAGCTTCCACTGCCTGAGCTTGATCAACCAAACACAGTAGATGCAGAACAGCACTGTTTTCCTGAGTGTATTAGCTTCTGGAGCACACTGGTCCCCCTTAAGTGCCACAGGATGGCTTGGAGAAGAACAAGAAAACTGGTCTGAAAACACCCTAAATAAATTCTACTCCTAAAAATTGTCGGAGATGACACTCATGAATTATCAAGCTGCTTTCATAGAGGGCAAAGCGGATTACACCAAACGTTTAAAATAAATTTTAGATCAAGCCATGGTGTCATGTTCTGGCTCATCTCAAAAATTAACCCTGCCCATTAAAAGAGTGCCCTGACAATATCCTGCTCTTGTTTCTTTACTAATGTTATCCCAGTACTATACACTGTTATTTTCCAGTAAATATTGTCAATGAGAGAAAAAAACCACAAAATATTAAAACAAAAAAGAGGTCAAAATCAAAGTCTATCAGTTCAGAATTCCTATTTTTTGATGTCTATATTTTCTATTAGAGACTGGATATTGACCAAGAGTATTTTTTCCTCTAATAGTGTGAATTAAAATTTCATTTGACATTTATTAAAAAGAGATGCATTGACTGCTTTTTAAGTAAGTATAATTTCATTACATTTTGATAGGCTAAATCTATGAATATATTATCCAAACAATAGTTACCTGTCACTGCATCTTTATTACCTTCTCTGTCTGAAGCTTGCTTACTCAGTCTTTACACTGGAGATTTCAGCAGTGGCAAATGCTCTGGTTTTGGGCTTCAGTCTGTTCTAAAAACTTTGAACAAAGCAGCCCTTGAGGCCATGTACTTCTTAAAGACTTTAAAAAGCCCAATGGGCCTCCTAACTTACTCTGCAACAAGTCATATCCCATGAAGAAACTCACTTCTGTACAACACAAAAACAAGGCTAGATTAAAGAAAAGGAAAGAAAAAGAGCAGGGTCCCCTGCTGCTCTGTCTGGCCAGAATCATGTATTTTACTGCCCATATCCTCTAAAGAAACGATGCTCTCATGATGTATTACCCTAATACATCACCAAGTGACAGTTTTCTCATGATACTGTATCCTTAAAGATGTGATGCATGCCAGAAGCAGCAACAGGAGATCTCAGCTGGAGGAGAGAAAGGGGAGGGGATTTTTTATTTTCTTTCAGATGTTTGAGCTACACTTTGGAGTTTTCTAATGTTATTTTGAGAGGAAAATCCCTGTCAATCGTAGCTTCATAATCCAGAGGACTCCTAGAAGTTTTGCAGTACAGCTTTTAAACAAGAAAGCACCAAAAAAAACAGTCTCTTCATTTAATTGAAGCAAGTTTTGAAATAGGACCAAAACACTTGAGGAATAACTAAATAAAAATAGTAGCCTGAAAGAATGAAGCAACAAAAATATGTTTTCTATTATGAAATTATTTAGGCAAAAGGCCTCCAGAAACTGCTGTTTTAATGAACTTGCAAAGAAACTGAGCACTGACCCTGAATTTGTTTTCTTACGTGATCTTGCCTGTGCTACTCAGTGGTTTCAGAAAATAAAAAAAGGTTATTCACAGCAGTCTGCAGAGAGAAGGTGCAGCCCCCAGCTTGTCAGTCAGTATAGAGAGGAGCTGGAAGAGACAAGGAAAAGCTGCATTTCAGGCAGGACCCCTCAGAGGAAGCGAAAGTTTTCAGGGTCTTTTATTGCTGCCTTCAACTGGCAAAGGCTCACTCATTTTTGCTGCAACTGCTGCTTGGCTGCTCATAAAACCTCGTAGGGGCCATGGTAATCCTGGGTCATGGGCAACTCACGGCAGGCTTCACCCTCAAGCTGTCTTCATCCAGCTGCTGCCAGCAAAGGAAGGCTCAAAGCCACAGGAGAATTAGTCAGAAAAGCTTATGACAAACCATGATGCTTAATTTGACATATTTCACTTCCATGTGTTTCTATGTCATATCTATTGAAACTTCTTTGCTTCCATCAGATGCAAAGAAGAAAGGTAGAATAAGCTTTCCTTTGTTGTGATTAATCACAGTGCCAAATTAAGTAAGATTGTGACTTTCAAAACTTCAGCCAACCCTGTAGCTAACAGAAGAAAAAGAGTATTTTGACTTGTGGACTAAGCAAAAGCGATATGGAAGTCATTGAGAAGAAACTAAAAGCCAAAGCTGTCAATGTCACTTTCACAGTCCTTGAGCTGACTTTGACCATATTTTGTGGCCTGGCCATGGCTGCTTTTGGGTGAGATGTAACAGCCCTCAATCACTGCAGTGATCACTTAGCCACATAACAATACCACTGCAGTCAATGAAACCACCCATGAGAGCTCAGAGCTTTGAGTCGAGCTCTTCAGTGCAGACACATGCACAATGCCCTATGCTCTGGGTAGACCCTGTTAATTAAACACTTATTTTTAAATGCTGCTCTGGAAAAAATTTGCTGTCCAAAATAAGAAACTCATCTGGCACAACCACTTTCTTCTTGAAAAAATCTGGTGGTTAAAACATGTTTTTGCATAATCGTAGCCCTGCAGGGACAGTTCTCACTTCTGAAAAGCAAATTCCCTTCTTTCTGTTTTGCACATGTACAAACAAACAGGTTCTGGTATGTCCAAAGCTTGCAAATCTGAACTGTAATGATACATTGAATAGAAGCCATACAAGCAGGTTTTTTTCCTCAGCCTCAGTGTTCCCTTCCCTCCTTCCTTTCCCTTGCCCCACTTGCACCGCAGGAAGTAAAAAAAATACCTGTTTCTGACAAGTAAATGGAGCTGACATTAGAGCGAAGCTCGAAGGTGAACAGGGTATGCACAAGTCATTTGTCATCTTGACAAAGTGAGATTTGGTCACCAGTGGGACACTTGAAAGACATCTGAACAGTTGGCCTTGACCACCAGCATTTCTTACAGCTTATAAAGGGACCCATGGGACCAAGAACACAACCTGGTTTTGGAAGTGACTCCTGCAGTGGTACCTCTTGATGTAAAGGCAGTGTGATATATCAGGTGTCATTAAGATCTTTGCTAGCAGGTTCTATTTACATTAAGTATGGAGTGCAGATAGCATCTTGTTAACCCAATTAAAACGAGACTCAAATGTCAGGAAACAGATTATGCCTGGCTCAAAGTCCACAGTGCTCTGAAGGCAGACAGACACGATTTCATTTTGTAGGACAGCACTGTCCTCTTTGACTAAGAAGTCAGGCAGCAATCCTTCTACCTGGACAGCTAGGGGAGGCAGAAAGACGATGTGAAATCCAAAAATTTCACACCTTTCGTGCAAGAAGGGTTCTTTATGATGAGAGACTCAAGTATTGTGTAAAACAGAACCTGCAGCTGAACCGAGAAAAACTAAAAAAATTATCCACTTGAGGTCTTGGAAATTATCTTTTTATTAACTGTACCTTCTTCTGCAATTAGAGAAAGTCCTTGTTGCCAAGTCACAGCCAGGTCTGGATAAGAAGAGAAACACTGTTTCATCCAGCCTGTCCACACTGCTGAGTTTTACTTGGGCAATTGAAATGCACTTCTCTGCCCTAGAGAAGAGAGGGAAATTTCCTGACCAAGATGAGATCACTAATCTCTTCATCAGTGACTCTCAACGTACTGCTTTATACAATAAACTGCTGTTCTCCCTCAACCTCCACTCTTCAAGCCCTATGATACAGAAGCAGATGCTCCTGTCACCCAGGTCAGAGCAGTGAACCCTGAATGGCACGGCAGGAGGTGCTTGGCCCAAAACAGAGGGGGGTTTAGGGAAAGGCCTTGTACTGCTGTCAGCTCTCTGCTGGGCATGACTGCTCTAAGAAATTCCTATTCAGAGCTGTCTTCTCAATGGAGGAGACAAGACAGAAAGCATGGGCTGCCTGGGCCAGCAGCCCAACCTCAGCACCACTCAGCGGATTAACCTAAATCCTATGATGGGAACAGTACCTTGTGGCCACAGTCACAAAGCACACAGGCCTACAGGCCTGTAGTCTACAAACACACAGGAGTCATATTAATACTCCAGAAGACACTTCAAATTCTTCTAAACTGTGGTTCTAGAGCCATGCATAGTTTTCCTGGAGTCACATCACATCCTTATCCTCTCCCACCAGCAGTCCTTGTGCCCACTGAACAGGCTTGGAGCTGCCTACTCATCTCTCCAAATGGCTGCCTTCCAGGGAAACTCCTTTTCCTGGTACATGATTTGCTTCCTTTTTCCCTTTTTTGGCTCCCACCTTCGTATGTTTCTGTATGTGGACTGGTTTAATTATTTCAAAAAAACCCCAATTATATATAAGATACTCCTTTTATATTAAAATAATGATACAAATTTTAGGCAGCAAATATGTACACTTCACATAACAAGTGCATTAAACCATTCAAATTTCTTACTTTCATAGCCTCAAGTTCTAGATATTTTATAAATTTCAGGTTCAAATTGATTTTTGGGTCAAATGATTTTTGCTTGAGGGTAGAAAACCTTGCCAAGTTAAACTGAACATACACAGACATTTTCTCAGAAGCCATACAAATTGCAGACTTCTTCAGTTTCCTCTGCATTTTCATGTTAAACAAGTTCTGGTTCAGTATCAGTGCATTCTGTTGTGTCTTAAATGTCTACATCAACAATTTCCTCCAGAAATGCTTAATGTCTATAGATCATGGACAGATTATGCCTCAAACACGCATCTGTTAAAAAGGTTTATCACACTACCAGACCCCCAACATTTTAGGTGTAGCAATTTTTATTTTCCAGCACTTTTTATCCACTGCACTTACAAACATCCACCAAGCCTTGGATTACAGGCTAAAGAACTTGCATGCTTTGCATTTTGTCTGCCAAAATAATTTCATTCCTTTATTTGAATCAAAAGGATTTTCCAGATTGAATCACCAGGCTAGCTATCCCCAGGACTGTTTGGGTAGAAGGGTAAAGTGCTACATATGAAAATTATCTGTGCAGCGTCATATACAGCAAAAATTCTTCTCTGTCACAAGCAAATGATCAACAGCCTCCCTGCAGTAGGAGAGCCTTCTGGTTTATCAGTTTATCAGGTCTTACAGGCAATCCTTCAGCTAATAGCCTTATCTCAAAGCCAGCCACCCCGCCTGGCTCCTTCCTGCCCCAGTGGTTTCTAGGTGACACAACCTCAAGATGTTTCACTAACTGGCACAATCAGATCATAATCATTATGTAGCCCTAGAGCAGTCATTTATCAACTCTTCTCCATCTCTCCCAAACCATACCTCAGCTGTGCATCTAGACATAAAAAAGAACAAGGAGACAATCTCGGGACAACCAAGGTCTGTTATTCTTCATCCACTAATAAATCTTATGATAAAACAGAAAAACAAATGCAAACGTATGACTCTAGCTGGCCATCAGAACACATTTTGATGATTCCAAGCCTTGGGGAAACTCCAGTTTCCTATTGAAGCCACTTAATGTAACTGAACATAAATGTGTCAGGAGCAGGTAGAAAAGAAACAAAACCCAAAGAAGGAAACAAAATCCAAAACACGTAGACTTCTAGCCTATGAGCTGTCAGAAATCTGATTTTCCTGGCCGGGGCTATGCAACATATTTGCTTGCATCCCCCTGGTTATGGAGGACTGCAAGGTGCTGCTGCCATGCCTCAAGCAAGACGTTTAGCCATGAAAGAGAATTTGAGCCATACTATGGTCTTATGGGGAAAGGGGCAGCTGATCCTGCAGCCTACAGAGGAGCCTGGGGTTACACTGAGCATACCTGAGCTATACCTGGTTTTCAGCGTGAAGCAGAAATGGCAGTCTCCAACTTCTCAAATCTTACAGGAAGTTTCAATGCTGCATGCTGAGCTTTACACATACTTTAGGCTGCACTGCTACCAGGCGACCAACTGCCAATGCCTGGTGTGAATTAGACTGTCTCTGGAGCAAAAATGCAACCAGGTCAGTAGAGCTCAGAGGCAGAGTTAAAGATGGCCTCACTCACCCTCTAATGCTGAAGCTTTGTGCAAACGTTTACTTAAAAGTAACCTTAAAAGGGACTCAGAAATACTGGGACAGCAATTTGTCTGGGAAAACATCAGATCTCTGGCATCATTTTTTCTACATGGCATTTTGTCACATGCCCATTCTTAGTATTCACAAGGATAAATACATCTCATCATACAATACATCTAATGCTGTTTCACAGCATTTTGCCATAGCCCTTCCCCATCACACAATGCTTCCCTCTCTGAAAAATCTGGGATACAATACAGAAAATGAAAACTATAACCAGGAGGTTGATGTGTAGAGTGGATGACAAAACAAGTAAAAAGGATGCAAATCATAGACAATGCAGGAAGACAAGTCATTTTCTCAGCGAGGCAGTGGTACACAGCCCTACTTTAACACCAGATTATGGACAACTATCTAGAGCAAGAGGATTCTACACATGGGGGGAAAAAAAAGCCAGGAAAAAAGTCTAATAAATAAATGGAGAGACAGACAAAAAGTATAAGAAATTCAGGTGTCAGTCAGCACACAAGGTCAGCTTCTGGGGATTATAAGGGCTGAGATCCAGGCTGTACCTGGACCCAGAGCTCAACACTTGATTCAATTGGATGCAAAACGCTGCACAGAGCTCAATCAGCCAGTCAGACTAGGAATTGTTTAGCTACAGCTTAATGCATAAGATGAAGAGGCCAAGAGGCCTCAGAGGAAGTAATCACACCAGTTATTAGGTGCACTATAAGCAAGTACCAATCTGATAATCATTTTAATAGTGGTAATACAGGTAAAAGCTTTTATGTAATATTGGGTTTTTTTCCTTCACAATGGCCTTTTATTTGACCATAAGCTCAATATAAAGAGGTTGCATTTTCATTTGATTTATTTGAATTTTTTGGTTGTTTTTTAATATTTTTCTTCCCTCAAAATTTTTTATTAAAACATGATGGGGAAATAAAACCAGATATTTGGTGGGGGAAAATATCTTTTTGTACAGCAGCACAAAGCAGAGCAGAAGTACTGTGAGCCATTCACTTACAGAACCATAATTCTTAAAAGGACCATTAACAACTCAATGGAAGAAACTTGAAAGCTAATAAAAACTATACACAGGTAATCGTATGCTTTTAAAATGCTATTTTGATATTGGACCAGCTCTTTAATAATGTTTTTCTTACTGCCAATAAAAAGTGTCTTAACTTGGGCTGATCCATTTTGCGCTTATTGTAGATGCATTCCAAAGACATTTGCAAGTTATATTATATTTTTCCATTTAGTTTACAGCATTTTTGTGCCCTTCATACTTTTCCATGTATTATTTACACATATTCTCTTTGTATTTGAGCTATCTGATCCTTTAATTACACCAAAGAGAATCTCATTTTCACACGTCATGGATTGGATCTTCATCATTGTAACAGTGACATATCACCAGCTCTCTTCCAGGAGAGTTTTGCCAAGACTTATAATCAGTTCAGCACAGTGTACATATGTGTATTTGCTCAGTGCAGCTGACTATGTTAGAAATGTGCAAGTAGTGAACTCTTCACTATCCCACGTGGTCTGAGAACAACATGAAATAGCTTCTTCCAGCCTGCAGATTTCCAGAAAGGCATCATCATAAGCTGTTACACGTGACTGTGTACCACATTCCTCAAAATAATTGTCACGACAAAGCAGAGTGCTCTGAAGGCCAACATACCTGTGCAGGGATGTGCCACAGCCTGAGGCAGCTCTTGGATATGAAGTGAAGACAGTGGACATCAAAAGGCCCACAGATGGCACAGACACAACAAACAATACTATACAATCCATGCTCATTCCCCAGAGGAGGAAATCAGATGAGATATTGTATGTGGTACTACTCGACCAGGGTAGGCATACCTGTACATGGAACTAAAGTGACTGGACCATTCCTCAAAACTGCTGATGGAAACTTTAAGGATCAAGCCAGGGTAACCGTCCTCTACCACAGACAGCTTGTCAGGCAGGTCAAAGTCTTGTTTTGTAGGTGTTTTTTGTGAATTAAGAACAAGTACAGCTGAACCTACCAGAATCATCCTCCAGAAGAGCCTACCAAAGCAATCACAATCTACCTCTGAGTCTTGGTCCAAGTAATTTCTCTCTTGCACAACCTCCCTCATATATACATATATATATACACATATTCACACGTACATTTCTTTAGTCTTTATACAAAACACATATGGGACACCCTGCTGCACCAGACATGGCATTATGTCTGGTTTTTGTTTACAAGGTTTGTTTTTTGGGGTGAGGGCTGTTGGCTTTTTTTTCATTTCAGAGATGGCGTGTGCATCGGCAATTGGGAAAAAAAGTAATAAAACTTTCATCATGTCGGAGCATGTTTGTGTTTCAGGAACCCTTCATGGACCGATCAAAAAAGCATTCTCTTTTGGAGTAATATGGGGGTGAAAACTATCAGTACACTACTGTATCATAGGCTTTTTTGTCTCTCTGTTTATTATTTTTGTGGGTGAAGAGAAAGCTGATTGTATTATACAGTAATAAAGACCAAGAATATTTAAATTGAAAGAAGATGCAGTCTTGGTAGACTCTGTAGCTGATGTATGTAAACTATTGAAATTAAATTAAATAAAATAGGTATGAAAGAATTGTTTGATGATTTTTTGTTTGGTTTTTAATATGAACTACTCCACTAAAAGTCATCTGGGCTGCATTATACCTTGAAGCAATAAAAATTGAATCCTCATGCACTAAAACACTGCCATCTTCACTGAACATGTGTCAAACACTTGCTCTCAGGCTAGCTATGTGCTTTTAACTTGAGCACTGTGCTACAGAAATCAGCTATGTTACAGGTAAAGAGCCCCAGCACATCTAGTAGCTGTTTTGCTTTAGTCTGCAATGAGGACATGGTTTTTAGGATTAGGCTTCGTTTTAGCTAGGGGTGGAACAAATGTCGAGGTTATTTCTTCAGTTTTTTGGTTTGCACTTGGTTTCAGCAATTCATTAGTTCAATCTAGGCAGAACACTAGGTCTGCTAATGACAAATTTAACATCATTTTTATGAGTAAAGGTCAAATTCTACACTGCTCATTTGGATTTAAAAGTGAAAATTTAAACTACAGAATGATGTTTCGCACCGAATAAAATTTATGGCAATCAAAGCTCTGATTTCCAGTTTCCTGAGCTCCCGTCTTCAAACTTTTCTCAGATTTCCAACACTTGGTTACTCTTTCTGGCCCACATTTATTTCCTTCTGGTCTGGATTTGGGTGATAAAAGGTTGAGACATATGATTACCACTTCTCAGGTACAACTGGCAAGTTTGAGGCACAAACGTGAGGGAAAGGGGGAGGAGAAAAGGCGGGGGAAACAGCTCTGGTTGAGACGTGGTTTTTCAAGATCATTATGGCTTTTATCAGCTATTTCTTGACACAACTCACTTTGTTCTAAACTATGTTGGGGGAAAAACATAATAAAAGAACTTTTCTCCCCACAAAAAAACATACAAAAGCTCTAATCACTCATTCTCTTCAAAATAATTCTAAAAGCCTTTGCAATGTCAAGGCCACCATTAGCTGAGGTACACTTATCTATTTCCTCGCAGTTCTACCCCGTCCCTTTCAGCTGGCATTTTTGGTACATTCATTTTGAAGGTGCATACACCACTGGCCAATGGATACATTATTCTTGGATCCCTGCTTGCCTCTGGCAAGGGGTCCAGGGTCCATGGAGATGATGACAAACGAGCATGAAATGACATGGCTCTCCACACCACCGCTGGCACCACCACCTGTCATCGTTGTCACTGCTGAGCTCATCTCACCTTCAAAAAACTCAGCACTCAGAACTTTAACTCATGCTAGGTTAATTCTGTGGTCTTTTTACATTCTCGCCCTATAATTATGCACAGGTTCTCATTTCACCTATTTCCGATGGACTGCAGCATTTTTATGTCTTTTCCACGTGTATGTTGAAGCACGTATTTCTTGAAAGCAAATGCCATAATATCAGTTGTGAGCCTATTTCTATTTTGAGTGCTAGATACCTTCCAGCCAAAAAGCTGTACCAACAAAAACTCTGCAGAATTTGATCATTTACCGACCTTGTACCAGAGCTGAAATTAAATATTCCATGCCTGTTTTAAATGCTGACACTCAAATAAAAGAAATCTAATCAAAAATTCCTTTAATAACCTGTTAATAGTATTTTCCCCCTAACATTTCAAAATCCTCAATATAAAAAAAGTCCCAAACTTACCAAAATGTGCTAGGCTTTCGTATTTATAAAGTCTCGTTTGGTTCTGCTAACAGAAATTTACTAGAGCCTCCACTACCTTCGGCCCAAAACTTTCACATATAAAAGAGAAAGGTCTGAAATTGTCATACACAACATGTTTGGGCTCCTCAAACTGCACAAGATGTGCAAAGTGCTCCTATGGATTAAAAAAAACCCATCATTTTTCCACAGATGTGGGAAGATAATTTTAGAAAATAATTTTTGCATTAGGTAGTGATCTATAATCACTTGCAGTCTTAAAGCATTTAATAACTGGAATCAATTTCTTAAAGTGAATCAATGTAACTCCATTATGAAAACCATCAAGATTATGTATTTTTACCTATAATCATCATTACCAATTCAGACTAGTTCCCTAAACCACAAATTTTTCTCGCTCATCTTCATAACCCACAGTTTCACTACTTTGATTTTCAGAAGCCAACAAGACTTAAGACGTTTTTACTGTTGACCATTAAGCATGACATAATGTCACAATCATATGTTCTCTAACTTTTTTTGTACTGTCAGGGGCCACACTATTATCTGAAAAAATAGTTTCCCTTTTTTTGACAATTTTTCTTCATAGGGTCGGTTAACTTACTGTCCAGTACATCCAGCATTTCCTTTCAGTGTTTACCTTCATCTGATACAGAGCCTGCTGCAGCTGAGAGCATTTCCCACCCTTTCATCAGAAAAGTCTTTAGCTATAAACACAGTTGCAATGGAATGCTCAGCCATGGCACAATCAGAAAAACAATTTTCCAGTACAACTTCTGTGCATCTGTTTTACCCGACAGCTCCAAGTACTCTCCCCAGTGTCTGTGTTTAGCAGCATAGAAGGTGAATGCATTTGAAAGCAGATACCTTCAGTTGCCTTCAGCCTTCTTTGCCCCTTTCCAGTATCTCAAATCCTATGGAAAAAAAGGTAGGACTCTATTTTTCCAGAGACAGAGCATCTCTGAGGAGATGCAGAGCCACAAGACATTCAGAGTGGAAGTGGGCAGAATACCAGAGCACTCTGGCTCTAATAGCATTTTGCAGATAGCAAGTCATAAAGCATACTTCCCCAAACCTGTGGATCATGAAGACAGCTTTAATTAATATATTGCCCATCCACACCTCGAAAGAGCAGACACATCAAAAACCTGGCATCTGTGCAGTGTGCCTGTTGTCAGAGAGACACGAAAGAAAATGAGTATGTTCAGATTGTGACTGTATCACCCACATCTACTTGTAAAGTGGAAGTGCATGAAATAAAAAGCGATATCTTTGTAGTCAAACCATTAGACCAGGAGTTAGAAGACCTGAGCTTTCATCAGTCCCACAAGAAATTCCTTGGGGAAAAACCACATTCTGTTCTTTGACTTTGATGTTTTTCTCTAAAAGGACAAAAACAAAATGGTCATTTGTTGCAGTCAGCTGTAATTAATGACAAGTTCTTTGGAGATCAAATTCACACATGTTTATGCCATTGCTAAATTGTGCTAATTGTTAAAGTTCACCCTGAAACTACTGTCATAGAGATATTTAAAATGACCATTTTTATGGCATTATTAAGACCATTAAGTAGAGACATATGAATTTGGGAACTCAAGGTTTTACCCATAGAGGCTTACTCAGCTGGAAGGTCTTGCAGGCAGAGCATTGCAGTGCACATGTACACACACACCTACATAACCTTAGTCTTACCTGTTTCCTTATATTAAAGGCAAGCATCAGAGCTGTTCAATGCACTCCAACACATTTCATTTTGACAAGCAGGGACATCCAAAGCAGAGCTATCTCACTGTGGGTGCAGTGCCTTTCTATTAGAAACCATTACCTATAATTCAGAAGTGAATGACTTACCATACATGATATATGAAACCTCCAGCCCATGACCCTCTGTGTGAACTCCTGTACCACCGCAATTTCTCTTTCTACATGTTAGAGCAAGGGCTCAAGAATGAGAAAATCTGGTTTGGTAGCTAAACTTGGCTATCTCTAGGAGATCCCCACGAACATCCCTCTTGTATACAAGGTTCAGGGGTTTGTGTTAACAATAAAATTCTAAAACAAGAGCTAGAAGCTTCCACCAAAGCAGTGTCCACAGCAGTCTGTACTCTATCCGCATTGTTTTCTGCTCACATTCCTGCCATGAAGATCAGTCCACCCTGTCTCTGCTAATCAATGAGAAAAGACTTTTGAAACTTTTGAAAAGAAAACTTTTGGTTTTGGTCTTCCTGCCAAGACTTTCCAGTGGTGTAAAAGGAATTGATTTTGTAATTGCTCTTTGCAGTCTTCATTTCATTATTGTAACTTACTCATAATCCGTGAGCTTCCAGTGTTTTACCTCATTTGCTTCTAGAGTACTACCTGTTGCTTTACCCTCCAAAATGATTTAGCCTGTTAAGAGAAAGCCAGAGATTATTTTGCTTATGTTGCCTCTCATTCCCTCTTGCTAGGATGCATTTGCATGTTCCACAGGACAGTCTGCAAAGCTTTATCAGACACTTGATGATACAGTTCCTGCATTTCAGTTTTGTGTCCTCTATATGTTAGATGGGCAATGTCCTGGAAGGGAGTTAATAGAATCATAGATTGGTTTGGATTAGAGGAACCCCAAAGACCACGGAGTTCCAAACCCCTCACTATGGACAGGGATGCCACCCACTAGATCAGGTTGTTCAGGACCCCTGTCCCTGGCCTTGGATGCTGCCAGGGTTGGGGCATCCACAGTTATTTAGATATTCCTCTTCATCTCAGAGCTGTTCAGATTTCCATAACTTGTGTTGCTATTTATGGCAGCCTGTGGTCATGGAAATGCACCACCACTAAGGAAGACATGCCATAATCCAATCTGCAATTTCGTGACTGACTTTACCGGTGTTTTTAATATAGGTGCCCTCTGTTGAATTTTCTGTCCTCTCTTAAACAGCAATTGCTTCCTTTCTGTAACAGCTGATCAAGCTCTCTTTTTAATTGCTCACTTCTTACAATATGAACATCCATCACATTTGCCTTTGAAGAGTATGATCACTCTTCCGAAAAAGTTCTTCACTGAATTGTTATTAGACAATCAATATTTCTAGTTGAATGTAAGGCAATCTGGTTTTCTCTTCCCTCCTGGTCACAAATCACCCCATTGTTTCTTTTGTTTTGTCTCTCCCCAGAACTCTTAAAATTGATCTTTTCCCTTGTGGCAGGCTAAACAAAGATTTCAGCAACGGGCAGCCCAATAAGCCAATGCTTTGGATGTAGCAGAGCATTAAAGCCAGTGTCTCCAGACTGGTTTCCTTCTCCTCTACCAAGTCTCCCAGCTTCCAACTCAAGAAACAGAGATTGCATTTATCCTTTGGCAGAAATAAAACAGAGCGTAGCCAGGGCAGGTAACTGCAGTAACTCACTAGGCATCTGTGTGCCTAATAAAACATAGTGTTCTCCTGGCACAGAAGGGAGCCAAATGCCCTCAGCTGCCATTTCACTAAAGTAAGCCCTGCAAACCACAGGGATTTAAAGTTCTTACATCCAATGCTTTTTGCAGTTCTTCATGCTCACACACTAAAAGGGTGCTCATTGATTTAATAAAGACAAGGTCTAGAGAGATCTATAAATACAAGTGTTTTACCCTCATGCATTATTGCCCTGATGCCCAAGACTGAACTTCTGCTCTTTCACAGATAAATTGCTTCCTCACTGGTTAACACCAGCTCCATTAGCAAAAGTGGTGGCAGACATATTTGGGAAGGTGATCCATGATAAAACACAGCTTTGTCTCTCTTTTTGTTTTCCATTTGATTTCTTTACTCACCACATCCCATGCTCCCCTTTTTCCCATCAGACTCTGCTCAGAAGAAATCAATAATGTATTCTATATCAATATAACCTAAAAAGTTATCAATGAGTCTCACTTAAAATCTACTGAACTCAGTGCAGTGACAGATATCAACCTCGAGGGGCTCAAGATGATCTTGGTCCTACAGTTGCCAAAACTGCCTTCTAAAAGGCAGTCTGAAACAATTCTCTACATCTTTTGTAGACTTACAATAATAAGAAGAGCAATAATATTAGGAGGAGAGGGTGTGTTGATATTTCAGTCCTAAAGTAGAACACATTCTGTACATTCAGCTACTCTGTAAATTTCAAAATGTAAAACATAGGGCTTTCTAGCCTATACTTTCCTTTGCATTCAATAGCAAATTAAGGTTTATGGTTTTTATTTAAAACTATCATAGGAAGTTTTATTTAGAATGACTGTTTTACAGTAACTCCTAAGCCTTTGCTTGTCCAACTGAACTGCTCCCAAAAATGCTTAACTCTGAAACAGAATGACAAGGAAGCAGAATGTTTCTCCCCAAAATGTCTATCAGCAAGCAACACCATTAACCACTGGACTCCCAATACAGCAGGCAAAGCACTCTGACAAAAGCATCACTTGTGCTTCCACTGTCATGTTATAACAGCGCATACAGTCACGTTCCTGCCTTCACCTTGCACCCTTGTGGAGTTCCTCACCCACTGGGATTGCGACAGGGAGCATGTGGGAGCTCAAAGCAGCAGCATGTCCAAACTTTACCTTTGCTTCTTTTTGCTGAGCAAAGACTTCTGGGTGCACCCCCAACTCTGTGAAAGTTCTCCCCACAAATTCACATGATAAACACGGTTTCACAATGCCCTGAAATAATGTCATGTACAACTTTGTACCCAGGCTTTAAAGTCAAAGAAATGGTTGCCAGATCATGTATTGGGTTACTTTCCATTAGCTCAGCTCTGAGATAACCTTGTGTTACATAAAGGCAACAGAGTCACCCAAGATTTGATTAAGTGAAACATTCCCCCCGCTCTGTGCAGTTACGTTTAGTACACGTCTGAACGTTCTTACTGGTTGAAATACACACTTACCAGGCAAATACACACTATACAAGGGTTGTCTGTGATAAAAGGTATCTGCAGAATTTCCCCTTCATTTTCACATTTTGCAACCGATCCTGAAATAGAAATAAAATTTTAAAATACTAGCATACTTCATTTCACCCTGACAGTTTTGGAAACTACCCTCACACGTCACACTCACATTTAACCCTTGCTCTGTTCCTAGCCCTCGAGTTTAAACCGTGCCTTAATTTGCCCAATTTAATCAGGCAAGGATGTTCAGTGTTTCTGCAAGATTCTAAAGAGAACGGGGAAATGAGTGGCCTTTTATTGCCGCACAAACCTAGACTTTCTTTGTGCCCCAGTTATAGCAAAGAAGGACGCTTTTTCTTCTCTCAGCTGACGTGGGGAGAATAACGAGTACTCCATGCAAAGCAGGATACGTCTATAACGATAGATCCAGAGCTCACTGAAATCAGCAGAAAGCTGTCCATTGCACTCTGAGGACTTGGACCAGCACAAGCCCTAAACCAAGCATCCTTTTAATGCGTGGCAACCACTTTGAAAATGAGTCAAAATTAGCAGGCTGACTGTCAAACGGAATCAAATTAGGAAGCCCTTTGCAGCCCTAATGCTGATTACCCGGCTTTCTATCATGCTGGAATCACTCCTCAAAGTCTAATGGCTCCTCGCTTGTGCTAGAATTTGATTTGCGTTTCCCTCCATGCCCCAGACCTCAGGAAAATAAAACCCTCGAGGGGGAACAGGGAGAATGGGGAGAGGGGAGAAAAGGAACAAGAAAATCTTTTGGCGGGGGAGAGAGAGGCACGGTTACTGTGCCCACCTGCCCCAAACCACGCGGTGACACCTCGGGCCGCCCTTCCCGCGCGGTGCCCCCCGGCGCAGGTGGGCCCCGCGCAGCCCGCGCCCCGCCGTACCTGTGAGCAGGGAGGAGGCC